>PVJO010007549.1:0-80917 GCA_004026905.1 Hystrix cristata
AAGCAAGCACTCTAACCCCTGAGCCAAATCCCCAGTACCAGATTTTTCTGTCTGTATCCTGTATGATAATAACTAAGTAATGCAATAATTCCATCTTACTGTAATTGGGATGTGCCTGTACCATGCCCTTGGAGCATTTTAGTGACAGCCTTTTGAAGAGAGTGTCTCTTTCTCTGGTGTCTAACTCTGGAGAGCCAGGTGTTCAGGTGGGGCTTGGAGGGCCAGGGAATGAGTAGTCACGGAGCAGGGAAAGACCGGCGGTGAAGGCACATGGAGATCAAGTAGGAAGACACAGAAGTATCTACATCCTGAGAGGGCCTGTGGTCAAAGTACGAAGGCAGTAAACAGATAGGTTTCTTTTAAAGAAAATCAACGTAGAGAGTTAAGAGGAAATTTATTTTGTAAACCGAGCCTACAGTCCCAGCACTTTGGGAAGCTAAGGCAGGAGGAGCACGAGTTTGAGCCCAGTCTGGCAATTCAGCAAATAAAAAAAAGGACTGACATAGCTCTTGCATTCAATCCCCAGTGGCCAAAAAAAAAAAAAAAAGGAAAACGAGGAAGAAAAGTTTAAATAATTAGAAGAGGAAAGCTTTCTAAGTTAATAGAAGTGTGGTTTTCCTGCCACACTCCCATTAGCTCTGCTAATAGTATTCCAAATGAGCACATTTGAAGGAAGGTGTTACTGTAGGTCAGTTTTCAAGACTACTGGTATACATGGAAAGCCAAGGGCAAGGTTTGCTGTACTAAAGGGTCTGCCCGGTAGAGTACATTTAGGGCTGTCTTCACTTTTAGGAGAGAAGGAAAGATGTTAAAGAAATGTACCAATACATGTTCTTGGTTTAAAATAAAATTAAAAAAAAAACGCACAAGACACATGTACACACAAGCACTTCCTTATAAAATGCTCTTCTTGAAAATTTGGAATTGAGTGGAATTTTATTTGACTCAAGTTTATCTTTTGTGGTCTTCCAGGTAATCTTAATTACAAAATTTGCAACATTTCTAATTTTAATTTTGGCTTTTTTTTTTTTTTTTTTGAGACAGGGTCTTTGCTATGTGGTTCAGGCTGGTCTTGAACTCACTATGTAGCCAGGCTGGCCTCCAACTTATGGAAATCTTGCCTCAGCCTCTCAAGCACTGGAATTACAGGCCCGTGCCACCTCACTTCATTTCTAATTTCAAATTCAAAACAAATATTTGGAAAAAACAAATTTGGGAAGATTATAAAATAAAGGAAAAGATGTTAACTAAACCTCCATGTCTAGACAATTATTGAGCAGTGAAAAATAGGAAGATGATATTAGCGATAGTTTATCCTTTAATATGTGCCTTGCTGGTTCATAATGCTAGCATTGTGTTTTCCAATATATTTAGTTAGCTTTACCATTTTAAAACATCAGTGCTATATGAAGATTATTAGAAATGTATAGTTTGAAAAAATTCAAATGATGGAAAAAAGGAAGTAGAAAAGCAGGAAGAATCACTTACATACATTTTCTACTTTCTAGGTGAGATCTGGGAAAAGGTACTTTTTCCATTGTTATCATTCTTTAATTTTACTGCCTTGTAGCCCATTGTTTTGTTAGGTAATTTTGCTTCTAGACGCTAACTCAGGGAATGGTCAGTCATCAGCCGTCAGTTTATTATTCGTTTTTTATCCTTATATAGTGTTTAATGCATAGTAGATACTCTATAAAAGGTTATAAATGGATGAACACGCACTGTTTTATATCTTTAATGTAATTTTATGCACCTCGTATTAGTTTTTTACACCCCATTCCGGATGTGTATCATCCCACTTTTGAAATGGAGGCATCGATTTTATATATCTTCCAAGCTACGCTGATTTGAGAGGACCATTCTGCCTAAAATCGGTTCAAATTAAACCTGGGGTAGTGGTGGGTTAGTCTCCGAGGAGGCAGACACATCTGCTTCTGACCGTCCCAGCCTCCCTCCTTGCCTCCATTCCTGTAACCTGGCCCCACATCTCCCATTTCTCTCCGATCTCTCCTCTCCCTCCCTGCTCTTTCTCTTGATCACTACTGTAGCTACATTGGCTTCCTGACTGTCAGCAGAACACTACAGCTGTGTTCTGCCTTTGTTAGCTGTTTATCCTGCCTGGAACCTTCTTCCCACAGACATGCTTCCCTCATCTTTCCAACCTAACACTCTAGTAGACTTTGCCTCCATTCACCAAGAGCCAGGTCTTTGCCACAGGGCCTAGCACGTGACCATGAGGCTTGCGGCAGCCAATGAGATATGAGAAGACGTGACATTTATCACTTTCAGGTGTCTGCTTTGGAGAGGCTGTGTCCAGTGCCCCATGTTCCCTTCCCTGTGTCACACTGCCAAGGGACCTGCATCAGCCAGTGTCCCTGAGCGAGGAGGGCACGGCCAGAGTGCCACCAACTATCACGGACAGGAGTGTGAGCCAGATGTAAGCCTTTGTTGCTCTACAGCAGCTGCTGAGACTTGGAAGCTATTTATTACTGCAAAGTAAGCCGGCTGATTGTTATGCCCACTGATTGCTATTCCGTACTGGGACCTACTCCCACCCCAGGGCCCGTCTCCTTTTTGCCTTTACTTTTCATAGCACTTATCTTCTAACCAGATACTACATAGTTTATTCTCTATGTTTATTTTCCATTTTCTTTATCATCCCACCTGCTTCCTCTAGTAAAATGCAACTCCATAGTGAGGGCTGTTGTTTTGTTTAATTATGTGAACATAAGTATTTCAACAAATATTTATAGAAAGAATGAGTGAACAAATGAATATTAAGCACCACCATACACTGTTCTGGGTGCTGGGCACGCAGAGATGAATAGAACTCCTTCTCCACCCTCCCCAGGTCTCATGACTGACACGTAATTATTTCAGCAATGCCGCGAAAGAACAGCGGCACAGCTGGGGCACCGCTGGGAGAATTTAGTGGCCATTGTCCAAGATTAAGAAGAGGGAGAGAGTAGACTTCCGAAAGTTAAGGGAGAAAGCCCAGAGTTCAACATGTGAATTTCTGCATGGAGATCAGGAACTTGGAAAGTGGGGCCTGGATTTTACTTGTAGGGCAATGGGACTGCCGGAGCTGGGGCGGTGAGCTTGGTTTTACTTACACAGATATAAAGACATTCTTAAGTCCTGTGCCAAGGTCCTTGGGATCCCTGAAGGAGCTGAGGGTACGAGAGTGATGTGCTCAGGATCACACAGATCATTTGCAGCAGACAGAGCTAAAATTAGCTCTGCATTGTTTTTTTTTTCAGTAGTAGGTCTAAACTCAGAGCCTTCACACTGAACTACAATCCCGGTCAATTTCACAGTTTTTGTTTTGAGATAAGTTCTCGCTAATTTGCTCAGGCTGGTCTTAAACTTGCGCTCTTCCTTCCTCAGCCTCCCAGAGTGCTGGGATTTCAGACGTGCACCATCGTGCCTGGCTTCTCCAGGCTTCTTGTTCATTCTTTGGCTTAGGACTAAGTTTTTAGACACTTGAAAGGTTCCAGTAAAACAGGCCCAATTGATTAGTAAGAAGACATGTCCTTGTTTCCTTTCTTTTCCTCCCTTGACCACATCAAACTCTGACAAATCCTGCTGACTTGTCCTCAGAACTATCTTTCCTTTGCAATCAGTCAGTCTCTCCACTTCCCAGCTCAGTCCGGTCATCTTCATGTCTTGCCCTTGTCACCTCAGTAGCCCCCTGACTTGTCCTGATACTCGCACTATGCGTCCCCTGTAGTCTCTCTTCAACTCAGCTTCGATTCTCTTTAAAAATTGGATTGTGCCATCATCTTTCCTGAAGACCTCTGAAAGTTTCCTGTCCACCGAGGATGAAATTCAGTCTCTTTCGGTGTTCTCCAGGGCGCCGGGGACTGTGCCCATCGTCCACACTCCGCTCTGAGCCACACTCTGCTTTCGGCCTCGTTACTGTCTCAGATACTACCCTTCTTTCTGTTCCCTGAGTGGTGCGGCACACCCCTGCGTCACGGCCGTGGCACCTCTCTGTGCCCTTTCTGGATGCTCCCGCCCCAGGTTTTCATCCAGCCTTCCGTTTGGCTGGCATCTACTATCGCGACGAAGGCCCCTCCATTCGGTCACAAAGTCTGCAGTGCTTCTTACCATTCCTTGAGATGATGTTGGTTATTTATCTGCATACTGATGTCACCTGTCTTGTCCTTTCAAACAAGGACTGAACTGACCCTGCTCGCCTCAGTACTCCCAGAGCTTAGGACAACGCTGATGTCGCACAATGACGCTAACTCCCGTAACTGCTGTGGTGTGACCCTGCTCTCAGCACTGTGCAGATATTAATTCATCTGATCTTTACATCAGTTCTTTGAGGTAGACACAGTGCAAACCTTCATGTAAGGGTGAAGAAACTGAGACATTTACCCAGGTCATTAGAGCTCTTGCCTAAACCATTAAGTGAGAAGGTTTTGGACCAATTTCAGGGCACATCAGAATCACCCAGAAGTCTTGCTGAAACAGACGTTGCTGGTCCCCAATCTTATATTTCTCTTTTAATGGATCAGGGGTAAATCTCATGAATTTTCATTTCCAAAGTGTTCCCGAAAGACACTGATGCTGTCGTTCCTAGGAGCAACCTTGGGAAACCAATGCAGTAGAATTCACAGCACATTTTCCTATATTATCCATGTTAATGCTTACATTCCTGTGAAGCTATTATATCCATTTTGCAGATGAGGAAACTGAGGCTTAGGGAACTTGATTGACTTTCCCATGGCCACAGAGGCAGAGAGTGGAAAAGTAGTTTGGCCTCTAGTCTTTGGCTCTAAATCAAGCATTCTTGGCATTGCTCTAGGGGGCCTCTGGACAGTATTGAATTTTTCATAATGATGCTCCCGTAGATAAATTTTAAAGACTTCATGGATTTGGCAGATGAACAAAGGAACCCCCTGGGAAGAAAAGGAATTTACATCTTCCATTCTCTTTTGACTTAATTAATTTGACTGACCAAGATACTTTCTAGACAAGCTGACTTCACTGTAATTTTTTTAGTTTAATTTAGATGTGCCATAAATATGGTAGAACAATTTTTCTTTTGTGTTTAACGTGATCTGAGGTGTATGATGACATTGCAAGTAAAGTTTTTCTGGCTCTGATTGCTATTAAAGGAACTTCCTTGCAAAAAGAAAGAAGAAATTCAAGAGCACTCACTGAAAATTTATATTTTAGTATTTATCACTTAATCTTTCTTGTAAATAAGACAATTATTCTGAAAGGATTTTTAAAAATCTTACACATGGGGTAATTTTCACTAAAATTTTTGAAGAAGTACTTGAATGTTTTTCTTAGATAGCAGCCCTACTGCAAACAGAGACTTGAAGACAGGAAACTTTGTTTTCCTCGTGCTCCTGGATCATTAGCATTCTGATGCCATATTCCTATGACAAAGACTAATAAGAAAAGAAAATGGCATGCCCTGGATCTATTTTAGTGATAAAGACAGGAGTGGGAAACGGTAGAAATCTACCTTGTTCTCATTACCTCAGAGCTAAGACGGTCATCAATTATAATCACTCACCATATCCCTAACACCAGACTTTGCTGCTAACTTCTCCGCCACACAAACTCAGTCTCCCTTAATCCAGTCTGTATGAGAAGTATATATGGAAATATATTGATAGTGCTTACGTTGATGGCATTTTCCTCACTTATAAAAGCATACGCTGAAAAAGAAGTGATGTCAGCACATAATGGCAAGGTTTCTATAAGACAGTTATTTCTGTTTTATTGCCCATCATCTTATAGGCAAAATAGAAAACATTCCAAGCATTTACCTTGGCTTATATTTCACAGTGCAGTTGTCTACATGGAGTGTTTCTTTTATCTTTGCCCAATGTGCAGAAATGTCAGTACCCTTCTCCTACCTTTGCCATGACCTTGTGCTCACTTTGGTCCAGTTTGGCTTGATTCATTTCGTTCTTTCTTTTGTCCCCTCTCCAAGTCCTCCTTACTCCTTTCTCTGTTCCCTCCTTGTTGTCCTTTCTTTTTTCAACAAATTGAGTCCATGGTGTTCTAGATTTGAGAATTAAGACACTTCTAGTTCTACTCTAGGAGAAAACAAGAACATAAATCAGTCCTACGATACGTTACGTGGAGTAGTGAGACAAATGGTGCGCAGAAAGCAATAGAAACACTTGGTGGGTACAGAGATCTCTTTGGAACAGGATTTTTACCAGGGCATCATGAAAAAGTTTTAGGTATCTATAGCTGCATAGTAACCACCCCCAAATACAGTGGTTTAAAATAGCAACCTATTATTTGTCTTAATTATACCATCTGGGCTGGGCTCGGCTACCTTCTGCTTCATCTGCTGTCTGGTTATATTGGAGGGTCCAGGATGGCTTCTTCACCCCCATGTCTGGTTCCTCCTCTAATGAGTGGAACAGGTGACAGCTGGCACTCTCTCCTCTCTCTCTCTCTCTCTCTCTCTCTCTCTCTCTCTCTCGCATAGTTGGACTTCCTACTAAAGAGACTTAAGAGAGACCATTTAGCATGTACAAGCCCAAGCCCAAAGTGCAAGTTCTTATCCCAGCCGCCAGAGCAAGTCAGCATGGGAGGTCTGCACACCGGAAGACAGTTCCAAGGGTGCCATAGTCCAAACAATGCACTCAAGGCACTTTACAGCACATGGCTGCGAGTGAAGGAGAGAAGTCACACGTGGAGGATGTGAGCTAGAGTGATTAGAAAGCTTGAGGGATTTTTCATCAGGAGAGAAGTTGCATGAAGAGCTGGTTTTGCTGGCCTGGAGAGCATCTTTGGTGCTTGAAATTGTTAACTTTAAAATAAGTATTTATTCATAGTACCTTGGATCTTTGAGACTTTCTCGTGGTCCTCAGAAAATGTAAGTTACTGATACAGCTTGAAAGAATTAAGTTTTACTTTGTTTATTAGTCTTTTTACATGCTGTCCCGCTTTTGGAAACATCAACAAAATTGTACCAGTTCTCGGTTTCATTGATGACTCAGTTTTCTTATGAAATGGATTTTATGTTAAGGCTGCATCAACACAAGTCCAGAAATTAAAAGATTAGCACAGAGACACCTTCCTGGTATCCACTAATACACAGACGTCAATTTTCAGAAGAAATTAACAGTTTTCTAAGAACCCGCAGCACGCTCAATAAAAACTGTTGATCGAGGAACTGCCTTTATAAATTCCCTGTCGAGGTGTCAGGGAGTTTCAAATTTAAAGATTTGTAAAAGCAGCATCTTGTCTCACAGAGCTACCCAGGCAGGCCCTGGGCCGCTCTAGCAGTTAATAGCTGCCTGATTTAACGTGACCCTCAGCTCGGACAACAGAGGGCAGCTATAGGGACTTCTTGCGCCACACAGACGGAGGCGGCAGCTAAGAATTCAGTCCAAATCCAAATTAAGTATTTGTGTCTGGACCTGTCCCACAGTATCACTGATTGCTCTTTTCTACTTTTAGATCGTCTGGGGACTATTGTATGGAAAACATCTATGCCCACTTGCTTCTCTGCAAGAATAGATGGAGAAGGAAATAAAATGTGGTTGTGATTTTATATGTATGGCAGTTTTGTGAAGTATGATACTTGTTTTTCTCTACCTTTCTTATTTTAATGGTAATCCAGATCTGCGTGTTAGGTCACAATGTACTACAGTGTGACAGAATAAAAATAGGTTGCGTTTATTAAGCTCTTAGTCTTCCCTAAATGTTTCATGTCTGTTTTTTCATTTGATCCGTACCACAGCCTTATAAGTTAGGTACTATTATTATCTGTACTTTGTGGATTGGGCATGGAGACACAGAGAGGTTATATAACCTGTCCAAGGTAACCCAGCAGGATTTAAACATGTATTTCTGAATTTATAGTCAAGCTTTTAACTACTATCCAGACACCAGACATTTTATGATCTTTCTCCTACTGTGTTGCAGTTTCTTTATTTTCAACCTTTCAAAACCTTGAACTGTGAAACTGAGGATAAGTTGGCCAATGGAGAAGGGGTACTTGCACTTAGTCAATATAAGGAGCCATGTGCATAATCAGGTAGCCATTAGTAATAATAAATGCATAGCACTTGCTGTATGTTCGTACTATTGTATTTAGGGTTTTATTTCACTTAATGCTCGTAACAGCTCTATGAAACAGGCATTCTTAGTCTTCTTTTTGCAGGTAAGAAAACACAGAAAGGAAAAGAAAAATGCCCAAGACCACCCATTGGTTAAGTAGTACTGTCAGGCAGTTTAACCCCAGAATTTGTTTACTCTACCCAGATTGCCTGTTTAGTTTTAATTTAGTTTTCTTAAAAAGCTGCATCTTTGTTACAAAGTCATTTTGATAAAACCAAAATTAGTTTAACCTACATAAAGACTAAGATGTATTTCCTTCTTGCACTAATTGCTATTAAAAGCTGGGATTGTATAGACTGGGATAATGAAGTTATCCTTTGTATTAAACAATTTCCATGGTTTTCCTACCCCTTCAAAGTCCTTTTCTTATTAGGTGTCCGCTTATTTAATCAACTGCGTACTTGAGGCAGGGATACACGAGTCCTCACTTACTGTGGGCACAGAGGAATATACGAACCTGACTTAAATATTGTTCAAATAAAATATACTTCTGATTCTATTTGAAAACTAAAGCAAAATTAGAATATCCCATGTATTCCCTCCTTTATGATCCAGAAATTTAGGTATCCCTTAGTCTTTGCATATAATTCTATACTAAAGGATCGTTCTAAGGAACTTTCCTTATAAAACTGTTTCATTCTCACAAATAAACTTATGGATGTGATATTAGCAACTATTTTAAAAAATGTCATTTAAACTATATGTTTGAGAAAAATAACTTTTTTCCTAGAAAAACAATGATCAAAATGATTGTTGAGAATAATTCTGGGAACGATAATTTTAGCCAGTGGAGACAGAAGTAATATTGGAATTTCTAACTTCTCTCTTGGCCTCCTACAACAAACAATTTATTAATGATGGACTATGACTACTATCATATTGAGAATTCTCCTTAATGTTAAAATGCAAAGGAAATAAACTTTTAAAGTGAGTTACTTAAAAAAAAAATGAAGTTCATTCTTATGCTATTTGATTGAATAATCTCCTTTCCTTTTCTCATTCTATTGAGATTTGGAAATCTTTCCGTTTTCAAAATTCTTATGATATTTTGATCATTGATATAATGATAATCTACATGTAAAAATTAACCTTAAAATCACTAAGATTCTTTAAATCCCTAGGATCTGAAAATCTAGTGGAACATGAGAGCATTACTTACATTATTTTTTTCTGGTTACAAAATTTGCTCTAGTCTTGAAATAAATTGATGTTCTCAATAAGCTTTTAACATGAAATTAACTTCCACTGATGACTTCTTTGATTTTAGCATTTTAAATGATTTTTGTTTTAAAAGCATTTGAATGTCCATAGTATAGGGTAACTGGTACTGTACACATTGTGACTAGATACATCATTCTAATAATTTTCGAGATGCAAATGTAATTATATATAATATATATAATTATAATATACACAATATATATATTGTATATATACAATTGTATATATACAATTGTATATATACAATTATAATATAATATAATCATATATAGGTATAATATAATATTATAATTATATATAATTATAATATAATATTATAATATATTATATATATAATATATATTATATATATATTATATATATAATATATATTATATATATTGGACTGGTAGATTCATTTCCTCATTGGAAAAGGACTTATAATACATACAGCTTTGACATCATAACTGGGAATTCTTTGGGATTTTTGTTTTACATGAACTGATGAAAAACTAAATATCCTTTAGCCGTTGTCTTTCACCAAGCGAGTACAGAGTTTAGGAAACATTCTCTGTAGATATATGAATCATAAAGCAGAAAGATTTTTAGCTAGTCACCTGTATCCCCACAGTGATAGTAAGTATTAAACTGGGAGCGTAAGGGGATTTCTTACTTTCATATGGTCTTTGAATAATTTTAAACCAACTAAATTCTTTTCAGGGTTGAATTTCATGTGTTTCAATAACCCTGGGCTCTTTTTGGAATCTTGTTATCACAGAATATATGATTTCAGAAATGTTTTTTATTTAAGTCATAAGATAAAATGTACTCCTACTGTAGCACGGATATTGCTTGACTTTGGGTCTAAGATGAGCCAGTCTTCTCTCGGCAGCTAACACCAGCGTTGGAACAGGGTTCCCACAAAAGGCGAGACCTGTATCTTGTGTGAAATGTTGCCAAATGGTCTTACAGTAAAGGGAAAGTTTTGCTGCTTCATAGTGATTGCAAGAGAGTAGGACCCAGTAGATGCCGCCAACTCACATTTAGAGACTAGGGATGCACGGGAAGTGTAATGACAGACTTGAACTGTGTCTACAGTTAGAAAACAAAGTCAACGTGGTTATCTGAAGATTCGGTTAATACGACTGCAATTTTATTCTGAGCAAATGAATCCATTCTGAAGTTAGTAAAATGTATCAGTTCAGTGTATATGTGATCTTATTGTTTCTTTGTTAGCAATATTCCATCAATACTAATTAATCCATTTTATTAGGCGACACAAAGGGTTGGAAGAAAATTGTATGCAAATATATTTATTCCTCCACTCATCTGTTCTTTTATGCATTCATTCAACAAATATGTGTGGTAAGTGTTAAGCCCTGTGCTAGTGTTAAAACATATCGGTAAGTGAATAAACAATACAAAAAACTAAATACATATACTCCTTCCTGTCATGAGTGTTCAGACAAATGGAAGAGGCAGGCATTAATTATAGCTTCATACTAATGAAAGTATAATTACAAAGAGATATGCCATCTTAAAGGAAGTGCTTGGTACTCATATAACAGAGCAACCGAGGTCTGCCTGGGCGTGAGGTGGGGTGTCAAGCAAGCCTCTGCTGAAGTCTGAGTAGGGCAGAGTGTGAGGGAACCTTCCATTAGGAGAAGAAAAGGCATTTGCAAAGGTGCCAGGTGGGAGGAAGACGGAGGGAGGGAGAAAGTGATTGAAGGCCAGAGTTGAAGCAGTTTAGGCAGCACAGTGAAGAGAAGCACAAGATGAACCAAGGACCAGACACATGAGACTTCTGGGCCATCTATGAGCTTTGGTCCTTGTGCCTGCTAATCTTGTCATCTTAGAGGTGACTGGGTCCAAGGGGGGCGAAATACTCATCAGGGGATGAATCCAGCGATATTCGTAGCTGAATGTGCTCCTAGAGGGTGGGCCTAGGCCAAGGTGGCTCACTAGCGTGACTTTGAAGGACACGTCTCTGGCCGGCACTCTTCCCCTGTGCTTTGCTTCCCAGCCACCATGATGTGAGCAGGTTTGCTCCACCACGCCCTTTCCCACATGTCTGTGCCTTGGAACTAGCTGACCATGAGCCACCATAAACCTCTCCTTCCTTAAATGCTGGGTGTCACATATTTTGTCCTGCAGCAGAAAAAGCTGACTAATACAGCTTCTATCTTAAGAGAAATTGGAAATTGTGTAAATGTTTTGAGAAAGAGAGTGTAGCGAGTTTAGTGGTGGCCCCCATAAGGCTCTGTCCATGGAACCTTACTTAGGAATGGACCCTTGTTTGGAAACAAGGTCTTTGCAGATGTAATCAAGTGATGATTCTGAGATGACGTCATCCTGAGTTATGCCAGTGTCCCCTAAACCCAACAAAATGTCCCTGTACAGAAGAGAAGTACCACAAAGGAGAGGGCCCTGGGAAGATGTGGCTGGACTGGAGTGAGCAGCCACTGCCAAGGGACATGGGCAGCTGTCAGAGCTGGAGGAGGCCAAGAACAAGTCCTCTCCTAGAGCCTCCGGATGAAACACTTGTTTTTGGCACAAAAGTTGTATTTTATTCACTCAAAGACTATTTGTTGACTCTCTAGTATATACCTGACTCTGTCTTAGCTTTTAGTGACAGTGGTGAACAAACAGACAGAACTGGGCTGTTTAAGAGATTATAGACAGCAAGGAAATGAGGACAGGTTGTAATTCATGAATGTGTGCATACAAGCAGGTGGAAAAACCCAGAGAATATTGCTTGGTTTATATGGGACCCCAAGTAGTCATCATGCCAATCATAGGCCAGAAACAGCTGACCGGGAAGATATCCCAGGACCAACAGCACCCATCCAGTGTAATGGCTTTTTGGAAAGGCAATTCCCAATACCGTCTTTGTCCATGGGGACAAAAGAGAATGTCTACAGTTAGATGTTGTGGTAATGCTTTTATATCTAAACAAAATTCCAATAATAATTTTCTTCTCTGAGGTGATAAGAAAAGTTGATTCCCTAAAGTCCCCTTTTGTTAAAGAACTTTCATTTGGACCTCGTGTTATAAAAGCTACAGTCAAGATATGATCTTTAGAAAGAACTAATTAAGTATAGTTTAGAGACAGGCAACCATTTTAAAGTATCTTAACTTAAAGACGATGTAAATTTTCAAGTTTTCTCTAGCTAGCTCCTACATCATAGTTAGTGTTTTCCTTGCCATGTGGTCATGTATCTCTGAGCTTTACTACAGCTACAGCTGTACAGCTTTACTACAGCTTGACTCTGAGCTTTACTACAGATTTTATGTATTCTTTATGTGCAAATGTATATTTTAGCTTTTTGAAGGAAAATGTGAGGCAGAAATCCAAGAGAATGCAGAAAGGTGAAGATCTTCAGGGTTTTCAAATAGGCTAATTTTGTTCCATTCTGTCTTCGTCACTTTTCTTGTTGCTGAGACAAAGTACCCAACCCTGAAGCTGGAAGGGGGAGAGGTTTATTGTGGTTCACATTCTCAGACCGTGGTCTTCTGGCTTCAAAGCAGGACTGCAGGGCAGAGACCACGGAGAGGAGGAGCTGCCCACCACCTGACAGCCAGAAGCAGAGGAATGAAGGCAGGAACTGGGGTGGGAGTTACACCCCTCCAGGTCAAGCCCCACTGACCAGGCTTCCCCTCCTAACGTCACAATTAGCTATAAAAGCCTCCATAATCCTGTCACCCTTTGAAAGTCCCATCTTTGAGTACATGAGGCTTTGTGGGTCATCCAGATATAAACCATAACACATTCCAATTATGCTGAGGGAATGAAAAACTGCATTCTATGCTTTCCCTTTATAAAAATGTTACTTGGTGCAGTATTACATACTTAGCTAATGACAGAACACTGTCTTACCAAATTTCCTCAGAACGACCCTGTACGGTTGGTCCTCTGTACTCTTCAATTCTACAGCTGCAGTTTCAGCCAAATGTGGACTGAAATATTCGGGGGAAGAAAAACCAAGAAGAAATTCAAGCGAGTTGTAAAAAGCAAAAGCTGAATTTTCCATCAGCTGAATACTATGCTGAACCCACTTGAAGGAAGAGACGTTCAGGCAGAGCCAGCGGTAAGCCCGGCACTTCACAGGCCCGCCGCTCTCTCCAGCTCTTGTTTGAGTGTCGCTTGCTTCCCGTTTCCTTCCTGTGCCGTGTGGTTAGAGCTGTGATTGTTGTGTCTATATGGAACACGTACAAGCGTTTTTATCCTGCCGTTATTTCCTAAATAACACAAAATAACAATGATGGACATAGTATTTGCATTGTATTAAGCATCAAAGTAATCTGGAGATGAGTTAGAGTACGTGGGAGGATGTGTGTGCATTCTGCGCAAACACTAGGGCATTCTGTAGAAGGCACTTAAACATCTGTGGATTTTGGTATCAGTAGGGGTCCTGCACCCAATCGGTCGTGGGTATGGTGCAATCATTGTATTTCAGTAAAGACACATTTACTTTAAACTATGTCTGAAAATCACCTAGATTTATATTTTCTCATATTTTATCTGAGAAGTGCACAATGTTTATTTGTAAAATGGAAATGAATTTTAATATTGCACTTCTTACTGCTGTGGGGTGTAGAGTTGACTTCCTATCATTAAATGCATGAATGAATTAGTGTATTTATTTGCATGTGTGATATATCTGGATTTCAAAGCAAACATTTCAAAGGATCACCAAAATATGTATGTAAAGTTTGTATTTGCCTCCTAGTAATGTTCATAGGGAGCATATTCAGTACACAGATCTGGTTTTATAAGGAAAAATCGGATGGTTTAGAACTCTATTACCCAATTTTCATGGGCAGAGATGTAAGCAGGCTTATATATGCATATTTTGCAAGTGTTTATGACATAATTTTAAAATCTGAGGATAACTAGGTAAGATCAAATTCTACCCACAGGTGACTTAATATTGGTCAGAACTGTCCCTTTACTCTTCAGTTTCTGTAACACAGAGACAGACACGTAGGGCCAAGTGTGGCTTGTGAGACAGCTCACACACATTTCATTTTATAATGTGAGTGCTTTACAGTAAATAACGTGAGATCCAGCACATATTGGAAATAGAGCTGGGGGTGATACGCCACTGTAGTTATCCACAAATGGAAACTTCTTTAAGCACAATGTGGTCTCATTTTTCTCACACACTTTCTTTTGCATTTTAGTTCTTACTTTTTATTTTATCATAACTAGATTCTAATCATGATTTGAACATTTGAGAACCTGGCTTCACTTTGATATATGTGTATCTGATGCCTATGGAAGTTAATGGAGGTTACGAATACGTACAGAGAGAAGACAGCACCCACAGCTTCCAAAACAAATTTAGAACAATTTAAAATGCCCTGGAGTAACAAAGAGCTAGTTTAAGGGGTCAGTAAGAGGGTAAATATATGTTTTAAAAATTATTTTTGTGAAAACTCTTGTGGCTTTGGGACCCAAGGGAGGAATAGATGGGTGTGAACAGAAAAAAAAGGCAAACTAACAATTATGCCTAGGGTGAAAGCGTAAATTACGGTCTACCTTGGCAGAAAGCATGTGCATGGTAACATTTTTTATGAGTGCTATTTATATGTCCAAGAGCCATGTAACCATTGTTTATCTCTCAGTGTGTCCTTGTGAGGTGCACACTTCCTGCCCATCAGCCTTATGCGACAGTGACACGGAGACACATTTATCATTCAGTTTCCAGGATCTAATATTTTAAGTGATCAACTAAGCTACCATCACTATACCCTTGTGCAAATGAGGAAACAGCATTAATGGGAGTTAGGAACTTTCCTCGAATACTTGAGTGGCAGCATGTGGATTGGATTTCATGAGGAAGCCCTTTGTCATGTTATCTAGGCGACAGAACATATTTGCTGCCAAGTGCTGTGCTGCCTCGCCACCCTTCCTCTTAGCTCCCTTCTTTTCCACAGTTAGCATTGGTATGTGTTATCAAGGTGCCAGGAAAATACATACTTAGACACTCAGTCTTGAATTCTGTGTAAATGTTAGCAGTCTAACCTCCTCTTTAAAAGCCATTGGCAAATTTTAATTAGATCAGTGAACCCAAATACAAACCTTCACCTCCACTCCCTCTAACAACACAACAAAAATAATCTCATGCTAACACCGCTCATGTCATATAACACTGTAGGCCTCTCTGTGATTTGGCTTTACATAGCTTAGAACATACAGAACCACAGTCAGAACAGCAAGCTATTAGTCCAGTGCTTGTAACTCAGGCTGCACCCTGGGAAGTTGGTGAGAATTTAAAAACTACAGATGCTAGAAATACCCACTGTCCTCAAGAATCTAAATTAATTGTCTTGGGGTGATCATCAAGGATCAGTATTTTTACAAACTCAAGTGAATCCACTGTGCTACTTTCCCTTTTACAATATCTTATTTTTATGACTTCCCTGAGGAAACAAACTCTTTTAGGCTTCTTTTCTTGCATCTCTAAGATGGAATATACATATTCCCAGCCTGTGTGTCTCAATCATGGAGAGCAAATGGAGAGATGACTTTAAAACTTGTGAAGGCGAAGGCATGCTGTACGAACATGACACAGGACTATGATGGTCAGTTTACCTTTCTTGTAATTTAAAGTAGCAAAATTGAAAGGACACTTCCCTGGAAAACTTCTTTCCACATCTCAGATTTCCATGATTTTCTATATTGGCCCCTTGATAAAATTCCACTCTATTTTTATTCAGCGTGTGTGCATGTAATGTTTGTTAATTGATTTCCGTCCACTCAGTGGTTAAGAATAGATAATAGGACAAGGTGCGGTAGCTCACGCCTGTAATCTCAGCCATTTGGGAGGCTGAGGTGGGAGGATCATGAGCTTTAGTCCAACCTGGACAACACGGTGAGATCCTGTCTCCAAAAAGTCTGTTTTTCACTTGTCTATATGCTATCTTAGTCTACTTTATTGCTACTAATTGCTTTAAATAAAGTTTTTGTTTTTGTTTTTTAAAAGGCATAGGTGGGAAATAGGGATGTGTGTGTACACATAGTTTGTCCACACAGATGTATAAGAAAAAATCTTTTACTAGATTTAATGAATAGTGAGAAACAGCTATTGGAAGGTGATCGGGCAAAGCAAGTCATAGTTTATTCATTCTTCCAAAAAATACTCTTTTGAGGAATAAATATGTGCCAGGCCCTCTGCCAAGATATAAAGATAGACGACATTGTCAACACCCGCAAAGAATTGATGCACAATTGGCAATGATGGACAAGTAAACCAACACAGAATTTGGGGCCAAGAATGCTGCGATTGAAGATTTTTCAGCATTCTGAAGACGTGTGTAGGACAGAGTAAAGGGCATGGAAGTGTGGTAAGGTCAGGTGTAAGGGAAGATATAAAGTATGAATGAACTGTATCTTAAGAGACGCATAGAAGTAGGTCAGGCAGAAGATGGAGATGAGTCTTCCAGGCAGAGAGAGAGAGCACTGAAGGAAGAGAAGTGAGAGAACGTGCTCCATTCAGGAAAGCATGTGATGTTCACATCACTGCAGGTGAGAATACATTCTGGGAATTGGTGGGGAATGAGGGAGGAGCAGGGTAGCCAGAGGCCAAAAACGAGTGAGTTTGTAATTTATTCTGAAGGCCATGGGGATACATTTTATTTTATATAGGGCAGTTGCAGATTGGATTGCTTTTTGGAAACTTCACTCCCATAACCACGGGGGAAGGAGGGAGACAGAGTAGAAGAGACCAGACAGCCTGCTGTGGAGGCAGCGTAGGCAAGAAACAGTGTGAGACTGAAGACTAAGGCTGTGGCAGTAGGAAGAAGGTGGAATTGGGTAGACTGAGCAACTTAGGAAAATAGAATCAACAAAATTCAGTGATGGATTAACAATAATCACAATGATTTTTGGAAACTATAGTCAACATATGAGCAACAGGATGTTAAAACAAGACTGTGATATGCCAAATAATAGTCTCCAGTGATGTCCCTGCCCCAGTCCAAGGACCATGTCGCCTTATGGGGTAGAGGAGACTTTGTAGGCATGTTCCATGGATGGCTGTGAGATACAGAGTAATCCTGCCTTGTCTGAGTGGGTCGGGGGCAATCTCAAGGGCCCGGACAGGAGTGCAGCCAAAGCAGCAGGAAGTGGCACAGGAGACACGCGGGTGTGGCCACATGAGAAGGGCTCACTCGGTGACCTCTGGAAGCTGCAACAGTGAGAGACAAGACAGAAGGTCCCTCACGCTTCCGAAGGAAAAGATGCTGTGTCATTTTCTTCTAGCATCGGCCGGGTGTCCTTCTCATTTCTATCATACTCTTCTTTCCAGTTAGATGGTTTTTTAAAAAAAATTACCTTGAAATTTTAATGTTCAGAAATTTTACAAGGTATGTCCAGTTGTAGGCATTTCTGAAATTTGTTCTGCCTGTCATGTGGTGTTTTTGACTTAAGAACTCTCCTTCTCAAGATATTTTATTCTATGTGCTCCTTATTTCTCCTCCCTCCTTAAAAAAAGAAATTCAGACTTGGTTCCACAAATATCAGACCTCCTAGAGAAACTTTCGGTGTCCCTTAAATTCTCCCTGTACTTCCATTCTGCAATTTTGTGATCTCTTCTCAACTTTTGTTTTTAAATCAGATTCTTTATTTCAAACATATTTTAAGATCTCAATAATTATATATTCTTTCTCATTTTTTCCCTAGCTGCATGCTTTGTTTTGTAGTTGGCTTTTAAAAACTCTTCATGTATTCACCAAATAATCTCTTGCTGCAGATTAGCATGCCAAATGGTTAGCAGGGTTTTTCGTTGGGGAGGAGAAGAGGAGAAGGATATAGGGTCAGGTCAAGTGAGAATCTGAACCGCAGTGTAATCTCAGTGGAGTCTGTAGCCAGTTTGGGGGAGTTCTGAAGCGCGATGTGAATCGCATTCATTGTGCGCTGGTTTACAGCTTAACCAGGGAGGCCAGTGACAGCGCACAGCACATGCAGCAAGTCACTGGAGGTGGATTTATTACAGCCAGCGAGAGACAGCAGAGGCTGTCCAGGATTCATTGTAAGCAGGTTGCCCACGGCTTGGAAAACTGCACGTATCTCACTTGTATGGCAGATGAGGGACCCGGAGAAGTAGCCCACCTTGGATTTTATATCTCAGGTCGTATGACTCATTGGGCTGAAGCATGTAAGGTCGTCTTGGTCTAGGGGAACTGGTACAGAGCCTAGGCTGTCATGACCTGCCCATTTCAGGATTTTCTATGCCCAACAAACTCTACACACACCCCCATTGGGATCAAAGCCTGGCCCTTCCACATGCTAGGCAAGCATTCTACCATTAAGCTACAGCTCTATGCCTTGCACGCAAGAAAGGGAGAATCGGGTCAATTCAAAGCCACTTGGGGAAATCTTCTGCACACTCTGTCAATTTCCCCAAAAGGGCAGAATGGGGCTGAGACTTGATGCCGCCATGCTGATAAGGCACTGGATGCAGGCCACGTTAGGAATGGGCGTTATCATGGTGAGGTGGCTTTCTTCAGCCAGTGAGGTTTTTTTAAGGCCTTTCTGTTGGCATTTCTCCTAGCAATGAGAGAACGGATCATTCATTTCTGAAGAGGAAATCTGTGTGGTTCATCTCAGAGTCTGCCACATACATCTCTGCTTTCACTTTCTTAAGGTTTGGCTGCTAAAACTTTCTTACTCATTTTTGTTTTTCTTTTGGGGGCTGTTTTTCCTCAAATTGTTTGGTGAGTTTAGGTTTTCATTTACATGTAGGCATAAAGGTCTACGCAGTTAATGCAGCTTCTCTCTCTTTTCCCCGAATAAGAACTGTGGGAAGAACTCACTTTAATATGCTCAGGTGGAGAACTTTCTGGCATTCCTAAATGCCAGAATGAAGATGGCTTTGTTCCAGAGTTCGACTGTCTCTACTAGTTATCCCGGATGACTTGGAAGGTACTTTAGACATTTACTGTCCGATCCTAAGCAGGGCAGAAGTAAGGGCTAACACCGTGTAGTACACAGGTCTGTTTTGAGGTGGTGGGGGTGAGTTTCTGTCCAGAGAGCTTCCCAAAGCCCAATGCTGCCCTAACCACTTTACCATAAAGACCAAACAAGACCCTTGTTAAAAATCCGGATTCATGGGTCATATTATCAGTCATTGAAGCAGACTCCTCGGGAAATGATCCTGGGGTTCTCCGTGTCTAACAACAACTCAGATTAAGTCTACAGTCAGCTGAGTTTGGGAACATTACCTGTAGACAGCCATTCCATCGGTAGCCTTGCCACCTCGTCCCCTCTCTGCACCTGCTCCCTGGAGTTTCTGGCTTCTCTTTCTGTTAGAGCTCACCTGTGTTTGAGGTGAAGGCTACCAGGTTTGCTTGCCTATCAATATGATAGCTTCCACCTACTTCTCAGCTTGTAGAAAGTCATCAGATTCTTTGATCTTCTTATTCTCAGGACCATTATGAATTTATTCCCTTTTGTACTTTGATGATTTTTCAGTAGGTTTTTAGTAAAGAGGGAAAGTAAACATATACACTCAAAATATATCCTCAGATCGAAACTCAATAATCACATTTTGGAATAATCTCCCGAGCCAGGCTATTGCTAAAGTACAACGTGACAGATTTAATGTGGGGATAAGAGAGCGAGGGCAGCCTTGGATAACCCTCAACTGTGTGACTTTATAAATCAGGCAAGTTTCTTTTGTGTTTCACTGAAAAGAAGAACAGAAGGGGAAGAAATAATTTTTTTCTGGTGAAAGAAAATAAATTTCAGTTTTCACACATTCAGTTTGATACAAGGGACCTAGGAAAGAGGTCTGATCTGAAGGTATCCCACTGTGAGCCATTCAGATATCCATCAATCAACTTACTCACATGAAGCAACATTTTTAATACATGGGAATGGAAATATTTGGGGGATAGAAACAAATGATCAAGCAAGTGTGATTAAACGTGGTAAGTGTGATTATGGGGGATATTCAGCATGCTATGGGAACTCATACGACAAGCACCAAACTTAGCCCTGGTTGATCAAGGAAGGCGCTACCATGTAGGCTGAGACTTACACAGTGAAATGGATAAGCCTGGCCAAGAGCAGGAAGAGGGAAATTATCTTAGATAAAATAATGCGTTAGTATGAAAGCTGAGAGCCCAAAGAGAATACTACTAGGATTTTCTGTACAAATGGCCTTTGTTAGGATGGCAAGAGAGGAGATTGGAAAGGTAAACCAGGGAGAAGGGATGTAGGGTCTTATACAGTGGGAAACCACTGGGAAGCCTTAAATAATCATCCTACAAGTGATTTCAATGAGTAATATTATCAGCCATTCTCTAGCTTTGGTCTGCAGCAGAATGACCCAAGAAGCTTATTTAAAATGCTACTCTGTGTAGCATTGTACTAAGCTCTTTTGTGAAAATTACCTCTTAAACCTTACAAGGTCTTTGTACTCCCAAGATTATTTAGCTATTAAATGCCAAAACTTCTGGCATGTTTTTATGGTAAATACTTTTTTGTTGGTTTGTTTATCCTTTTTGTCCTTTCCGTGTGAATGTTTCCTGAGGAAAAAAAACAAGAGCCTCCCGCCCCCTGTTTTCATCCTCAAATGATCTCCCTCGCCCTTTCCTATACCCTTTCTTTAATATAATTGTTCGTACCAACCAAGGTGCTGACTAGGTCATTACAAAATTAAATACATAATCTAACGCTCCGAAAAGTGCCCATGAAGTGCCCATAACTCAAAAAGTACAGTATTAAAAAATTTAGCGAGTTCAGCAAAAGCTGAAAACTACATGCAATTCTGTTTTATTTCTTATAAATATAGTGTTTCATTGGATTTATTTTAAGCTACGTCCTGTTAAGTTAAAATACTCTATGATGAAATGTCCTCATCCACGTATACCATATAAATGACAGGAAATTTTTGTGCAAGAGTTTGGAAGTTATTGGGGAAAATCTCCCAGTAGTTGAACTGTTCCTATCAGATTTAGGGGAGATCATGCATTGAGGTGTCAAATTGCAATAACCACCTGTTTTGCACGTATGTGTGCCTAGGAGCTATGTGATGAACAATCTTAAATAACAGAGTTAAAGTTTTTTATTTCTAATATATTAAACCAAAAGCCATACTTTAATCCCACGTTCTAAGATTAAAAAGTAGTTTTTTGAAAAAAAAAAAGTCAAAACTGGAACTTGAACTTCAGCAATCTGGCTGTAAAGCTTTTGCCCTTTCCTGTTCTGCATGGCCTCAGATCTGAGCATGGTGCACAACACACCTTGGATTTCACAGGGAACATACAGCAAGGATTTTGAGAATGTTTGATTCCTAGTACACCACAGGAAACGATCTGTTCTTTCCATACCTGCAATTTTTAACTCGAGAAAGAGAAATGGCCCTCAGAATCGGAATTTCAACAAGCATTAGAACTGTGACTTTGTTGCAGATGGCCCCTGATTCTGCTTAAATTAACTTGGGAATGAAGAGGTTGAGAATGGAGCTGTAGGGTAGAAGAAGCCATGAAAATGAGAAAAAAAAAATGACTGGAAAAATAGGAAGAAAACTTCAAAAGAGCATTACCATGGGATGAGAAAGAATCTGAAAAAAAGAGAACAATAATATGTCATGAAAAGGCAAGGTCAGTTCGATAAGGGCTAGAAAACATTCATTAAATACGGGGAAAAGTTCACTGGTAAAACTGAGACCTTGCCCACCAGAGTCACGATTCGTACCTGGGAAGACCTCCTGTCTGGTGCTTGGTGCTTCCGGGAAGAAAGCCTGGAGATATTTCCATTTTCTTCACAGCTCTTCCTTTTCCACAGAAGCAACTAACGAATAGACTTTGGGAAGGTGGTTTCTCTACAGCCTGCTTCACAGGCATTATATTTAAATCACAGGATAGTTGTAAAAGGTAGACTCACTTAAATATTACAAAGTCTTAGACACGCTCTTGGATTTGACCATTTGTGAAAAAGAAAATCTAATTCGTTTTAATAGAATGCTGCTGAAGCACCAGTTACCTTTACACTGGGGATACTGCCACCCATGATCACCCAAGGGAGGATGAACTACAATTTAAGAAAAACTTTGTGCCTATTTTAAACATAGGCAAGCAATTCTAGCAATTCTTGTTCAGATTAGAGGTGTATAATTTGTTGTTTTGGAATAGTTAACACTTTCAGAATCGGAACAAATACACTCTGCTTTCGTTATCCCGGTTGATACCTGTATCAAGAGTAAGTGATTTCTTTTCAGCATGCTCTAATGTGCACGCCTGATTCCTGCTGGCTTTTACTGGAGTTGAGACTCAATCGCAGAATTTAGCATTGCTTAATAAAAAATGTTGAAAATTTCACATAACGTATTCTCGATTATAGACATCTGTAGTCTAACCTTCAGCAGCTCAGGTTTCTTCCTGTAATGTAAAGCATTTCTTCTGAACTGAATTCTAACTTACTTGTGCATAAACTTCATAAACTGCATAAACGTTGTGCATAAACTTCACCAAAGATGTAGACGAAGGCTTTGAGAATTCCAAGACTCAGAGTCCCACCACAGGGAACCGTTTGCATCTGAACAGCAAATGGTTTCCTGAGAGCTTGCTGACTCTCCTGCAGGCCACGTCAAATCTACTGCTGACAACTTCCTAGACTGCACATTGTAAACCATTGAGTTCAGTAGCTGTCATGTTTAACTGAGTCAACAGATGTTGAGCATCTGATGACTGAGACAAGGTCCTTGTCTTCGTAGGGTCTATAAAGTGGGAGGTGGGGAAGAAAAAGATAAATCTATAAATATCAAGTCCGGTGGGTTTCTTTGTGGTTTTCATGTACATGTAAATGTAGTTGAGGTTACAGAGGCCACTCAAATAAATAAGGCGTCTTTTAGGATATGAGAAGAGGTTAACATAAGAGGTTGCTGAAGACTCAGGGCCTTCTCTTTGGAAAGGTCTGAGGGCTACTCTCTCACTCAGGAGGAAGTACCAGGGGGACATGTTACTTGGAAGGAAAGGAGGAAGATATTTTCTAAGAATTTTGAGATACAAATATTAAGAAAATAACATCTGGACCACTAGATTTCCCTGGCTTGCATGTTCTTGTCAGATAGCAGATTTTCTGACAATCATTGGAGATTTCTACACAGTAACTTGAGCAACTATTTCAAACTTCCAGAGGGAAACACGGAGTGATGATGGTCTCTGCTGGAATGTTGCTTCCATCTCCACTTCCTACTTTCGACAATACCATTCAAGCTTTCTGAATGTACTCTAATTCTACTGGAATGTTCTTTTTTGTTTACACAAAACTGTTAAGGTAAATAAGCATGGGAACATACTTTTGTGAGTACTGCTCCTAGAAAATTGGCAAAAATTAATTTTCTATTCCACTGCTTTTATTAATCATGGTATAGAGCTTATTTTTTGCCTCTAACTTTAAATTACTCTGTGCTCTAGATTTGGGGTAGGGACTTTAACTGATTTCTTAAAGAATTTTTATGAGATGCAAACTGTTTTTAATAATTTACTAGAAAACCTGAATGAAAGGCTTATAAGTTATTTTTATTATTTTATTTCTATATGTGGCATTAAGTTCTTTACATAAATTATCTCCTTTAAGACTGAAAATACAAATTGACTATTATTTTAACAATTACTACCAGAAATCTTAAAATAAGTGCTACCGTGATATGCAATTTTTTAAAAAATTGAGATATCTCTAGGTTATTTCCAAGTTAATCTATGTGAATTATTTATCACTTGTTCAAGTTATAAGCAAAATTATTTTTAAAACAAGAAAATTCAATTAGTGGACACCATAAAGAATCCAATGAAAAATAAACATTCTGAAGTTTAGAAATTTTTTCAGAAATATACGCAAAAATTCCAGTTGCCTATATTTACAACAGAAATGCTCACCTATGCCCTTATTCTCTCAAGCTGTGGAAAAACAATTAGTTTGCCTGTGTAATACAGTTTAGAAATCATTTAAAGGAAATAATACTGTCTTCTGTATTAGAAGATTTTTCTTTATTAGAAGAGAATAAACTCTTTCCATTAGGTTTGTATCTTAACAGCTTGAAAACAATATGACTCTGGAACATAGTTCTGAACTCAAATTCTCTATTACTTACTAGATATAGGGTCTTAAACAAATCTCTTAACTTAGCAGAGTTCTTACTTTCTTATTTATAAAATAAGGATAAGCATAAAACTTATTTTACAAACTGGTGAGGGAGATCAGATGAGATAGACAGTGTAGATTATACTCCCGCAAAATAGAAGATTCTATAAAGCTGTGTACACAAACACATAAAACTTCTGTTTAAATTGCCGAACTGCATTTGAAGGGAAAAATCTGAAGAGTTGGTGAATATAGCAGAAATATTTTATATTTGAAGATAAACTCTTTTAGAAGTTTCTTCACCTGGCTTATATAAGAAGGGGGCGAATATCGCACTGAAAACGCCCCTGCCCTGAAGTCTGGTCCATCCAGCGATGCCAAGAATTTTTCTGGGCATATTGGCAAGTTGCACAGACAATATCGTCACTGCCTTGAGCAGCTTGCGATCCAGTTGAAGGAATGCACGTCAACACTTGAAACAATAGAAAACCCATTTACGGACCAACGAGCCAGAAAGAGCAAACTGATGCCCTGCTCACTCCAGAGAGAGACGACAGGCTCGGACGTTTTTAAATTCCGTGTGTTTTCTGCTTGGAGATGGTCCATTGTGTCTGAATGGTTGTCACAAGTGTGATTTGATTCTTTGCCATCTCGAAAGTCATCGTTCCTGTACTCCAATCCTGTTACTTTTGCCTTATAAATTGGACAAACTGCACTTTTGTAGGGTGACTTATAGTTTATCTTATATATTTTCATATTTATTGCAAGAAATTATGTTTACTGTCTTCTACAGAGTAAAGAGGAAAATCCACTCTCTCAGATCTTACCAGATAGCTGATTATGTCTAGACAAGTTATTATAGTGGACGGATTTAAGCAAAAATTGTTCTTTTGTTATGCAACATAAAACATTCCCTTGAATTATGTTAAATAACCAATGGGGCTGGTTGCAATCATACTTTAAAAGTTGTAGTTTCTATCCAAAGCCCCATACATGACAGGGCTTCATTAATTCTAATAATCTTTTCCTAGTGGCGCCTACTACCTCAGTTAGAATAGAATAAGACATCGCCTAAACTTTTGGTTTTTAGTCTCTTTGAAAAGTATTGCAAGTTCCCAAAGAAATTTGGTTGATGTGAGGGCTATCAGTTGTTTTTTTAATATCAGAAATTTTAATCAATACTTGTTAATTTAAAAACTAACAATAATAAATCCATTATGTGCTTAAATAACACACTTGCATATAAAAATGACTAAACTTTCCAAAACAAAGCAAACAAACAAAAAGTTCAGTAAAAATAGTGCCTGCATGTTATATTTCTGAAGGGTTTTTTAACCTATGTGTTTAGTTCAGGCTATTAGAACAACCAACCATGGACTAGTGCCTTAAACGCCGAACACTTACTTGTCACACTTCTGGAGGTGGGGAGTTGGGGAATGGTTTGCTGGCATGACTGGTTCTTGGTTAAGACTCTCTTCCCAGTTTACAGATGGCTGCCTTCCTGCTGTGTCCTCACATGGAGGAGAGGGATAGACTCTGGTCTCTTTCTCTTCCTTTTGCTCCCCTAATCTCATCACGGTGGTTCCATCTTTATGACTTTATTTAAAACTAATTACCTCTTAACAAGTTAATTATATCCAGCTTATATTTTGAAAATAGTACTGAGTTTGAGACATATTCCCAATAAATTTAGATAGTCAAATTATATCATTTTATAGGTTTCTACTCAGAAGTGCATGTTGTCCAATGTCGAAATTATTATGACTCAAGAGAAAAAATAAGACAGTTTCAAAGTAACTGTAGATCTAAAACTTCAAATACCAACCAGGAATTAGGGTTTCAATATATGGATTTGGACAGTTTGTACCACTGCTGAATTCTAAGCTTCTGCACTGTCTGTTGCAGTATTACATACTTTGAAAAACTCCACTTAGCATTTGTGAAGGAATGAGAGCAAAAAGGGAACTAACGTCTTCATATTATTAGGAAAATAATTTTGACCACATAGATCCTTTGATGGGAACCCCAGAAGTCCCCAGGACCCATTTTGATGAACACTTGACTAAGTATACCAGGATAATATGATAACATACAATCCTTAAATCTTAGTGACTTACGCAGGAAGCTCCCATACACACTTCGATCTCCATTCTGAATTGTTTGGATAATTTGTTCCCTGTCATTGTCGTCTTCACTCTGGGATTCAGTTCGGTGGATCAAAAACGATGCAGAATATTACTGGTAATTGTAGCAAAGGGACAAAAAAGCATGGAAGGTAATGGACTGCTTCTTAAAGCTTCCCATACCTCCTTGCCCTTACATCTCATCAGTCAAGGCCATCCATGTATACTAGACTGACTTCAGGAACACAGTAGGTCTGACCCTCCTATAGGGAAGTATGCAGCCTATTAGTTAATAGTAATACTGTTGACTATCCCCATTACTATTTGTAAGCACATCTATGTTGTGTCAAGTCATTGGATGAGGTGGACTTCTATCCTACTTGGAATTTATTAAGGTTATCTTTGCCTTTGCATCTTTTCTAGATTTCAAGAATTTTGCAAGTGGTTCGCTTACACTCAGTATATAATAAACATTCACCAAAAAAAAGACGAAGATGGAACACTTGATAAAATAGATTTGAGGATGATACTGCTGTGCTTCAAATCCCAAAAAAAGTTTAAGAAGTTAAATAATGCTATTTTAACCCCAAAAAAGGAAAATAGACTTGGGTTCAGCTTGTATTTCTCAAATGGCATTGAATTTGGACATCTTCTATGTTAGTCTAATAAATATTCAAATGATGTCATGTTATAGATTTCTACATCAGAGATGCACATTATCCAATATCCAAAATTTCTATGGCTCAAAGGAAAAGTTAAGGCCATTTCAAAGTAACCATAGATATGAAACTTTTAATTATTGCTTCCTTCAAGTTTCAACTGAAATGAGAATTCTTTGCTGAATTTCTAGTCCCCCAACAAGTTTGCACTCGTTTTGAGTGCTATGTATTAACTATTTTTCCTGCAGAAGCCATTTTCTGGAGCCAATTATGCTCATGGAAATATCTTGCCGATGAGAAGAAGGTTACATAATATAAATCGCTAAGATGTATGTGATTGCTTCTACTGCTAAGAAATCCAACTAAATAATTGTGTTTTATTTTTATTTTTTTCTGAAATCAGAAATCCTGAATTTAAGAAAAAGTGGTTGACTGAAAGCAGAAAAAAAAAATACAGCACTGCATTTTCCCCACAGTATAGTAAAAATTAGTCAATGAAAAAAAATGAAAGCTTGTGTTCGTAAGACACTTTCTTCCCAGGAGCAATATTTTACCCTAATTAAACTTTGCAGTGACCCAGTAGGGGTAGGTAATGGACAAATATTCTCTTTTCATAGATGAAAAAATCAAGGCACAAACAGGTTAAAGGAGACGCCAGAGGTCACACGAAGAGTCATTCACAGGGGAGGAAGACGTAATGATGCTTTTTCTCCTGCCAAGATGGTGCCCCAAACATGTAACCAGTCAACACGATTATACATTTTTATAAATAATAAAGATCAGAAAAATATCTCGGTCAAACTACACAAAGTAGAACCTACATTTTATATATGGCAATTATCTTTGTAGGAAACAAGAAATAATTACTTCCATTTTCAGAAGCATGCTCCCCAATATTTTATTTTTTCCCATTCTCTTTGTATTCAAAAATATCTACTGTCCAACTTCAAATAAATGCAAATATAACTGTAACACAAAGTAGCATTTGTGCCACTGGTACTATTTAAAACCCTCATGTGTGGATGGGTGTTTAATTAGGCTGTACTGGATTAATCCCATGTCTCCATTGGTTGTAACAAATGAAAAGATCCTGTGCACTGTCATGGGGATAGACATTTAAAGCTCAATGTAACTTTCATATTTTTCTGTGTGATCGGTCAGCTAGGACTTCTTTTAATTTAATGAAAATTTGGTTTGTAAATCAGAAAATCTTCTTAATTGCAAGAAATGGAAAGCAGAATTTTTTTTTTTTTTTTTAGGATTGATGTTACCTTTGTTGTTTGATACATTAAAATAAGGCCCATAAGGGATCTTTTTAACTAAAAACAATGAACTTCATATAAAATAGATAAAAGCATGCTCTTTGGGCCTACGTAGTAATCCAGACAGAGGTCTGGATGAACAACCTAATACTTCTCATGTGATAATATGGCCCCGGTAGCAGTAGAATATCTGTTATAAAAGGTCTTAAATGTCATTTCTTAAAGACGCCTTTAAAATAATTGTGTATTGATTATAGTTATGGTATAAGAAGAGACTTGCTTCCAGTTCAAACAATGTTGGGAAGTTAAGTGTAAATTTACGTAGTGAAACCTAATTTTTAAATCAGAAAAACATCCCAGCCGATGTGTAAGTTTTGCTTTGTCACAGTTCCTACTCTGCTCAGTAGAACAAAGAGCAGATGCATAATGAGCCGATGTAAATGAAGTCAAATCAGCAAACGCGTGTGGGGGAGGGGAAGGTGTAAAATATGACAGTCGCTATAATGACCAGGGAGTAGAGAATTTAAATGTTTAATGCCTACACATTCAGATTCATTTTTCTGTCATCTCTTTGAATGGGTACACCGAGGTGCTTGAAAGTCCAGCAAGACAGCATCATCCTCTGGACCAAAAGAATTATTAATATTATTTAATAGCACAGATATGATCTGCACTTAGAATTGTCTTTTTTTTCTACCACTTCCTACTCCCCTCTTGCCACTGCGGTAGGAGGGAGGTAAGAAAGGCGGCCACTATAATTAGAGATAATTAGACGACGCTGTAAGTCTTTATTTGGGGCTTTCTGCCTCACCCTTCTGTGCTGCAAGCCAGCTTCCCATCTCCCAGCCAGGATGGAGGTTCAGAACACAATGGAAACACGACAACAATATGAATTGCAAATGGATGTATATCTTTCTGCACAACCTATCTTATTGACTCTTATTAAAATGAGTATCTTCTAAAAAATACCTTGAGCTGTAAATTGCTTTACTATTGATGACGGGCTTTGGAAAAATACTACACATGCCTTACAATCAACTAGACAGAGTTGTGTTAAACAGAATTGCTTAGCTCTTGTCTGTAAATTACTCCCCTCCCTCGCCAATAAAGGAATGAATCTTGCTTAATAATCTATGCTGCTTAGCCTGTGTTATAACTGTATGCGTGAAAATCTGAGTATTTTATATAACCCACACTTTAGGACTATAACAAGCCTTTATCATAATGTTCTCATATTTGACATTTTCCACCCAGAATGGGAATTTTTGAGAATATTGGTATAAAAATCATGTAATACAGGGTCCCTGCCATTCTATTTTCTCTCATATATAGCTCCAAAATATTACTGTCTTGAAAGTTATTCATAAATTCATTTCAATCTGTAGGCAGTTTAATATCTAATAATTAAACTGGAGCAATAAACAGTACAGCACATACATGAACTTCTCTGATTTCAATGTTATGTTTAACTAGTGAATATTAATCCCTAAAAATAAGCTCACTGAGAATTTGAAGGTGAGATTATTTGGGGGGAGGGTGTGGGTAGGTGGAAAATTGGAAATTGTTGCACAGTAAATTAAATTACTAGTTTTGGTGTTAGTTAAATTATTCAAAAGTATTTGTATTTACATTGTGAAAACAGAAAAAACAAAAAAACAAACAAAAAAAAGATTTCCTTGGCACCAGTGATGCGTACTGAAGGGCTTGTGTTAAACTTGGTCTGCGTGTGGGACAGTGTGGATGCTGTGGGTTGGGAGAATACTTGCCCTGTAAACACCCAAGCTTTTACAGACTAGTAGCTAAAGGAGAGCTAAGATGTTAGCCTCTTACCTTTGAACCCTTTTGTAAATTATCTTAATGTCGCCAAATGTGAATATAGCGAACTTAATCAGCAAATTTTAGCGAGATTTACTAACTTCTTCATTCCAAATGCATTTACATATGCACAAGCACATATATGTACATAAATCTGTTTTATTACATCTGTTTTACACGAACTGACCCTTAAGCAGTCAAAGTACTAAAAAAAGCCAATCAAAATACTCTTCAGGTATCCTTAAGTCCATAAACCTCTTTAAATTGTCTCTTTTAAAAAACAGCTAAATTATGGAAATGCAGGCTGCATTACAGAGTATTTGCCAGTTTTATCTTGATTCTTATTTGAAATTCCCACAAGGATATAAGCATGACAGTAATATAAACCATAGAAACAGGCAAAAAAAAGTAGAACACAGGGACTTGTAAATAAATCCATGAATATCAAGAAGCACAGATGCTAAGATTATGCATTTTTACCAGTACAGTTCTGGGCTTGTAAACTATAAGGCAAGACATTTGTAAGATGCAGGGTAGCAGGCCCTGCTGAGGGTGGGTGAGGAAGGAGAGACTCTGAGAGAGCTGGGGAGGAGGGAAGAAAAGAGGAAAGGAGAGAGAGAGACAGAGAGAGAGAGAGAGAGAGAGAGAGAGAGAGAGAGGGAGAGAGAGAGAGATTGAGAGAGAGAGAGAGAGAAGGGGGGCGCATAGCCAGACACAATAACGCATAATAATGTTAACATTCCTGCATGTCTAATGGCTTCAATATGCTGTGTGCCTCTCTCCAGCCCCACACTACAGCTGATGTCAAAGAACCATTTAATATTTTATCAACAGTCCTTCTTTGAACCAAATTTTTTTTTCCTTTAAAAAAGATATAAGGAGTTTCCAAGCATGAGAAAAAAGAAATCCCTTGGATGGCAAAATTATAAGACACAACAATATTTGTGAATACCTCCTGTATAGCAAGATTCACACCCTTTGCCAATGCATCTTACATTATTTACATCTTAGCAATGTCAACACGTCTTGTTTACCTAGGAAACATAAAATCATATTTTAGTTTTTTTTTTAACATTAGGAATGTGTAGGTTTATATTTTTTAATGTAAAGGAAACTCATTGATTGAGTGATGATTACAATTTCAGTTGGACTTTCAGGTTGCTGTTGGTTTTTTTCTTTTTTTTCTTCTTCTTCTTTTTTTTTTTTTTTTGGTGGAAAATAATGTTTTCTTGTTTGACGGATACTACGCCTGTAACAAAGAATGACTGAATTGTCTTAACAAAGAAGATGAAGGCTGTATGTGTTGGTTACAATAGAATAACCACCTTCCAGATCTCTTAAATCCACAATATATGTAGTGTGGGTCCTGAGTGGCTTTTGTTTTCAATGTCTTTTGTAAGCTTTTAGGGTTTTTTCTGCATCAAATGTCAAGTTAATTTACAGGGCGCTATTACTGATATGTTTCCTTGGTTTGTGGTTTTCTGTGAAAAGCAGGCAGCTGAGACCAAGTCTTCAGCTAGGGGGAGGGGCAGCCGCAGCCCATAGCACATACCCTGGGCCAGGGTCTGTAAATTGGCTGCCTGTGTGACAGCGGACCCAGGAAACCTCCAGTCTTCATTTGCATGCTGAAGAATATCCAGGATTAAACCGGACTGATTTTCATACAGGATTTAGACCTGACATTTATTATTCGGTTCACAGATCTCTTGAAGGAAAGTTTGTTTTCCACTCAGAGATGAAAAATCTTCTAAGATAAATAAAGACTGGCTTCTCAGTAGCAGTAAATAAATACCTTCCCTGTATTTCTTATGGATTTATCATATATGATTAACAGACAGATGTTTGCCACCAAATTATTATATTTTTCTCTTTGCCAATTCTAATGGAAAAATAGCTATCAAGGCCCCACTTGGCATTATAAAATGCATTTGTTTAATTCTGGAAGTTGATTTTTCATCAATAAAATCTAGAGACAAACCTTCGATTTTTAGAACAAATTAAAACATTGGAGTGGTAAAATACTTTGAAATGCTTAATTTTGCATATGCTCCATGGGTTTTTATGAGAACAGAAGATTTTGGTTATACTGTGAGCATTGATCACATACTTTTATATAAAACATGAAAATTGCAAATGAATGCTACATGTGAGCCCTGTCTACCAAGTTTATAACATGCATAGGACATTTTCATCGCCAAAGAGGTTCATAAAGTATTCTGGTGCCTTTTAACATTTAGGTATTAATTGTTGGTCCAGACAACAACTTAAAAGCCAGTTCTTCAGCAATATTTTAACTGGTCAAGATTTAATTTCAGTGTTTTAGCAGCAATATGAAGAAACATGACGAAGCTACTTTATATTTTCTGGTATTCATTTTCTACATGGGCCAGAATAATATTTACAAATAGTGATTAGACAGGCCCGGAAGAAATGTAGCTTTCTTCATGTATTAATAAACAGATTTTTCAAATGCACTGAGTATGTACTTTATACATTTAATAAACATAAGGTAAAATAATACAAATGTCAGGAATTAAGCACATTATTGCGTCTGTCCGTGCATATGGAGAAAACACAGTAAAGTCTGCTACACACTTGAATTTTTAACATGTCAATAGAACTTTTGAAAATGTGCTTCGGTATTTGATATCTTTATGAATATTAACCTATTTATAACAAATCTTAAACATGAACGGTGTAGGCATATTCCTTGGAAATTTTTCTTTGTTTTAATGTTGCATTTTATTATAAATATACATATGAATCACATCCATTCCTCCAAATCAATTTTTGATTATACTCACAAGTGTATATGATTAAAGTTTTAGACAGACTGTATCACTGGACTTTGTGTAGGGCACTATCAGCATCATATATATAAATCTGTTTATTGACTAAGCATTTAATAAATGAATATAATGAGTTTAATTTTGTCCTGATGAAATTATCATGTATAACATACACACAAATGACTTGATTCTACCAAAAAATTAGGTAAAACCAAACAGTAGAAATTATCACAGTGAGAAGATATTGGTCATCTTGTATGTAGAAATAATTCTGCTTTATATGTGTGTAAATTACAGATGCTAACACAAATATTATTGTGCAACGAGTCTACATATATATGCAAAGTGAAAAGAACTCAGGCGATTATTTGAAGAATTCAGGCTAAATCCTTCACTTTTGGATGTAGTAGATAATTGAGGCAAAAGTGTTTTTCCCTTGAATTATCTGGATGATTGCATCAATTCTTCACTTTGCTTTAGAAGTGTATGTAGACATAGCAATCGTGTGTCTTCAGAAAGTACCACTCTAAGAACATGCAAATACAGATTACATTCTTTGAAGACACTGCTACCTTATAGGCTTAACATACCAATGAACTTGTTTATTAATAAAATTGTGGCCTTAAGAAGGGGGATAGATTAAATATATTTTCCAAAGTAATTATTTCTAGAGTAACATACAGTGATAGTTAGATAAAACATGCAATTACATGTGCATCATACAAACTAAGTTTCTCCCCCCTACTCCAGCATACTGCATACTCCAGTATCCTGCATTATAATCTCCATTAGCAAAGCACTTCCACAGTAGCCCCAGCTAATTGTATGGAGCACATTCATGGTGGTGTGTTACCAATATAATACTGAGGCATGTTTCATTGTGAAGGTTTGAGCCTCCACCTGAAATCCTGAAAGTCTATGCTTGAGAAAAAAGAAAAAAAGAAAAAAAAAAAAAAGAATTCTGAAGCCAATCGGTGGAATGGGGAGGGTCATTTTCAATCAATCCAATTTTTAGTGACTTTATTGTTAATACACTTAAAAATATGGCTGATATAATGACTTGAGTGAACATAGTTATTTTGTCTTTTTTAGTGACTGCTTGAGAAAGAGGTATTTATTGTCCCATCATTTAAAATTCTCAATACAATTCACATTTACTCACTTTGAACTCAAGATGTCTCTCAATCAAATTGTGGGACTCTTTATATCTTCAATGTAATTAGTATTGTACAGTATTCATGACAAACATACCAAAGAGGAAAAGGATTCCTACTTGATAATCATTGTAAATATGAAATTGTCAAGCTAGTCCTAATTAGTCACTGAGATAAAGATAATATGTGAATCTCTAAGAGGTGCAACAGAGTTTAGAACAAAATTCAAATATGCCATAATTAGATTATTGTCTCAAACGCCTGTGCTTAATAAAGTTGGTGGGCCATGTTTGCCAAATAATTCTGTCAGGCAAGCAGTCATAGTTTAAAAGTAATTAAGCAATTCATCCTCATGTTACAATGGCACATGCAAATGTCCATGCTTTCGTTGGTTTGGAAATGTGTAAGGAGTATCGCCTAAGAAAGAATTCTGTGTATTATACTTTTTAAGCTTCAACAGGTAGAAAATCGTTCTTAAACTTGCCTTTAAAAAACATTCTAGTAAAGCATTTGATTGTTTAACGTTTTTATTATTCAGGTTCTTACCATTTCATACTACTCCCTGGAGAGGGGCCGAGGAAATATTGAAAATACTATAGAAATATAAAGGATAAGATATCTGTCACTCTCATTTAAATTGATGTATGCTGCTGTCCTATAAACGTCACATCGGATAACCCTGAAAAATTACCATGAATCTCCATAATTACGCATATTCATGATGGTGTTTTGCATACTGCTAACAGCCGACTGCGTGTGGGGTGGGACATGAAGGGGGGGTAGGAGTAATGTGACAGCTTAAAATTATTACCAGTATCATAGAAATAGACATAGCAACAGATCCATTTTGTTAGGGCTCAGAAAACAAAAGCATCTCGTGAAATCGCATAGTAATTAAATAACTAGAAATTTTTCTCCTACGTACTTCGCCATAAAAAGTTAACAGCAATAAATTGACTAGAAACATCACTGTTACTTGAAACGTGCTTGTGTTTGTCAGAGGCTCCTAGGTGCAGGCTGTATCAGCTGAGAGGAGAGGGTGCTTTTTAAATTTTCTGGGAGTGGGCAGGGAAGAGGGTGGGGCGATGGCCAATTTTCAACCTGGCCCAGGTCCTTGAGTTTTTTGAGTGGTTGGCGAGCTCCTGATCTGGGTGCAAATCGCGCAAGTTCATTTCTTTTCTAATAAATATGAGGACTGAGCTATATTCAGTAGACTCTTAAAAGGCTCCGAGAGACAGAAAAGTTGTCTGGTGTCTATCTCAATGGGCTTTTTGTGTTGAGGCAGAGCCCAGAGTTAATCAGGGACTCTAGAAGTAATTATGGGCAGAGTTTGGGTAATACAAATGCTTGGGTAAACAGCGATTGTTCTTTCCACTAGATTGAGAGTAGGAACAACAATACTGGTATTGTTTTCCACTTCTCGTTAGGGGGATTTGGGGAGGGAGCACTGCGCTGCGAGGCGGATGGGAAACTGACAGGCAAACTGTGCTGGGAGTGACTCTCTCCTGATCCCACTACCACAAGCTCTGGCTTTTGGCATCAGGAGTGCCAGCTGCGTTGGGAGAAGCCAAGCCTGTCACACCATCTTCACATCAAATCTTCAGGGCACAAGAGCCACAGCATAGTTAGCGCTTAATGAAGAAACACATACAAAAGGGAAGATTAGGCCTCGTTAACACTCGCATTCACTTGTTCTTACAGAAACTGCACGGGAAGTGCCGTTTTATAGAACTCATTCTCTTAAGTAGAAAAAGTTACACTGAGGATGTGTTTTTTAAATATTGCAAATACACATGGAAAAAAATCTTCCAGCTCCCATGTAACTATCAGTCAGCAAATTGTTTTGTCAAAAATGCCACTTGAAGCTGTGATGCCCATGACAACTGTCAAAATTGGTAAATAAATACTTTTCATGTTTTATATTAATAATATTGTACTCATTGCCACATAAAGCATTTCTTTGAATACTTAAGTACTCCCGTGGCGTTCTTTGGAAAACTGGGAAATGGGAAACTTTGTCTATTGTTATGGGATAACAAACAATCTCCTCTTTTGGGTGAAACATTTATGTTTCATGGTACCACGTTACTTTTATCTTCAAATTAATTGCATTCTAGAGAAAGGAACTGTATTTTTGAAGTTCACAATAAACTACCCAGAAAGTTTGACAGCAGCATGCTACAATTATTTTTTATTGTTGTAAGCAATCAGTCAACTGTACAAAGGTGTATTGTGTACAGCTGCAATGTAAAACCTGTTTTTGTTTATGCTACCTGTCACCCACTTAATGTGCTAAGGTGCATTTTAAATGATATTATTCCAAAGGAAACCAGCACACTTTAATGGGATAATATGCTTTCTAGTTTACACTTTGTGTTTAGGGCCTACCTAAGAAGGGCTCTTAATATGTCCTAGACTCTTAAACTTTAGACGTATGTTGAAAGAAGACAGGCTATTTGCTAAAGACTTGGGGGAAGGAATGTGTAAAATGTGTACAGGGACTGACATATTTCACTGTTACAAATTCTCACACATTTTGGGTTCAAGCTCATTGAGGAGCCCCTTCATGTCCTTTGCCTCACCTATGCTGGAGAAAATAAGAAAGTGGACAGCTAGGTGTCATCCAGAAAGGAACTTTCCACAAGTTACTTTTTGCACACGTACGGAAACACACATACCCAAGTGCAGTGCAGGCCAATGCTAAATAAATTATTTTATGAGAAAGTAATTTAATGTCTACTATAGATATAGCGGAAAGTCCAAATCATTTCATATAAATCGAGTTAACTCAAGGTAAATTTACAACTATCACATGAGGATGACAAAGAAAAACATTATAAATTAGGTTTTATGCTATATGAGTAAAGCAGAATTCATAGAAAGCAAGACTGCACATCTCAGATATTACTGCCAAATAATCCCTTAATTTCTGAGGGATATTACTTACATTTACCTGATCTAAAGAAAACCAGAAAGTTCGGTGAATCCCCTTCATTTTGTTGGTGTCCAAAGATAACATCAAATCAGTGTTACATACTGAGTTCCACTGAACTTTTATGTTTATGGTTATTAAATCTACGGGACATGATTTGGAGCATGGGATACATATAACAAACAACAGTGGGCTTTAAAACTCTGAAAAGTGTCTCATATTTCCTACTCTCCACAATCCTTGGTAATCCAAAATCATGAAATCATCGCTACTTAGGGATGATTATTGGGTCCCTTAAAATGAGGGACCACACCTCCCCTCTAACACTTCTCAGAGTATTGGTTACAATGAATTCGTGGATTATTTAAACAGTGCTTGGTATTTGTAGGTGGTGATTCTCCTGTGCTTTCACACGAAGAGAAGTTACGGAATATTGCTATTTTTATTTGTTAATTTTATTAGCAATCTCTTCAGTAGTTTATAATTAAACATGACAGGTGGATTTGTACGGAGTCTTCAAATATGCTTAGCTATACAATAGTAGTAATTAATATAACTTTGTGATAACAAGTAAAAGGAGACTACATTTTTCTTTCTACACAATAGAACTTCTCTTAAAGATTTTATTAATAATTATTTCAGCATTAGTGTGACTACACCATAGCGTTCATTTCTGAAACTGCCCAGCTGATTTTAGCTAATGGAGTCAATTAGGTACTAGGAGGACAAGACATGCAACCGGAGCATTTACAGAAAGAATCTTTACCTGCAATTCATTTATCTTAGGCAGATCATTATAAAAGGTGCATGTTTATTTAGATTATTTCAAATGAAAGAGTGATGGAATAGAGTAAAATAAGTTTATATTGAGAAAAAAAATCCCAAAGCAGACTTTGCAAAAATATTTCCCTATTGTTCTGTAATCGGCCTGTATAAATAGCACACATATATTTAAATATTTTGCTGACAAAAATGAAAACGAGTGAATTTTCTTTTTGAAAATGTATTGCTGAGTTGATGCTGTAGAGTTTGGGAGACAGGAGATGGTGTGTTAGCAGCGCAGCGCTGCACTCGACAACCATCTGGCCCCATTTCAAGTCCTGAGACAGCACTTAAAGACAAATACATTTTAACCAAGTTTAATGTCATGTTGCAAAAACGCATAACTTAGGTGAAAATAAATAAAAGAATAAAGAGTACTTTCACTTAAACTAGGAAGTATCCACTAGGAATTTAATTAAAATTTCCTTTACAATGAATTGATTTGATGTGAAACATTAGCTGCCGAAGGAAGAATGAACAATATTTTTTTTTTTTTTTTTGGTGCTAGGGATTGAACTCAGGGCCTGTGCTTGCTAGACAAATGCTCCACCACTTCAGCTAAATCCCCAGCCCCAAATGAACTTTTTAAAGTGCTGAAAAATTTTGTTTTGTAAGACTAGAATAATTTACATGTAACTACATAAATTAAATACACAACAATATTGCATATTTGAATACTAGATAGACTTTTGACTTTTATTTTGAGAAAGAGAGATGAAGTCTTTGATCAGAGCTCTAGAAAGATTGAGCGTGCTGCCTGTCTGCTGGGCGTCTCCAGCAGGGTGGACTAGAACTGGAGGGGAGGCAGGCAGGCAGAGACTTGAATCATGGCTGGCCCTCCCCTTGTAGCAAGGCAGTTTCTGCTGTAGCATCCTCACCTACAACTGGAGACACAGTCCCAGTAAGAATCTTCTCTGGTTTCTACTTCCAAAGCAGCAATAAAAAGCATGGTTTCCTGTGAGGGAAACCGAAGGAAGGGTGGAGGTGGAGGAGTGTCTCTGAGTTCTTTTAACTTGAGCCTAAGCTTGTATAAACTGCATGTGTTTATTTGTGTGCATTCTCTTGCCACAGGTTTCTTTGTCTGGGGATTTTAAAACAGGAGTCATATTTTCACTTAGTATGGGAGCTGCTTGGCTTTTGTGAATCAGGTGGTCATTTTGGCACATTGAATCCCTAAGGGGACTGGCGTAGGAGGGGACCAGAATTGCATCTTCTCTTCACCTGGAGCCAGTGCCATATTCTTCCTGAACGCCAGGAATTCCTTCCTTGTGTAGGGACCCCACAGATTTCTAAAACATTGGGTGACAGAATGACTGGTACTGGGTCTGGAAAGTAAGACGTGCCCCAGCTTGAAAGTGGGGCAGAGTCGAGGACAAACTCAAGCGGAACTCAGTGGTTCCTTAAGAACGGTTGTTGAAGCCTGAAAGGTGCATGGGGACCACAGAGCACCCCCATCATGTCTAAAAAGGGTCAGGGGGACGTGTGGGGATGCCACTTGGTGCAGATCAGGGTCTCAGGTTTTCCCAAACCACATGGAACCCTGCTCTCCCACAGGCAGACTTGAAAAGCTGGGAGCTTAAAAACAAACAGAAAGAGTGAAAGTGGACACAGAAATTCAGTGTTAGTTTTTCTTTTCTCATGCAGGAACTTGCACTACACAGTTAACTAAATAACCATTTCCTGAATAAGGGAAGGTGAATTTCAATTGTAAAAGGCACTGAAATGTGAAAATAAGTAATTCTGAGTTCACTCCCACCCCCGTTTTTTTCTCTTGAATATAAGAAGTTCAGGAGACATTGAGAGAGCGAAGAAAACTGTGTGTTCACATGAGTTGAAGAAGCACTATTTGGCCCACATCTTTATGGAACGGACATTAAAGTACAGGACTGACTAGTCCTAAGTGGGCGGGAATGGGGCGATAGATGCGTCTTAAACAACTTTTTTCATCACACATTCTATCACAGTCATATACTTATTTCAAATTTGGTCCATCATTTCTCCAAAATCCAAACGTTTATTCTCAATAGCTTCTTAAATATTGTAGCCAGGTGTTTACTAAGTATACCCTTTGACTATTTCTCAAAGAAGGATATATTCAGACATCACTAGCCACCTTTAGGTTGAATCAAGATTGCTGACGTATGTAGGCCAACAAAGCGAGTGATTCAGAAGAGTTGTGGTGACCCAATAACCTGAATTTCATTTCTGACTACTTTTGTATTTCCACTCGAATTCCACAACCTATATAAGCATAGGGGATTCATTCTCATTTGAGAGTTACCTCTGACTTTAAAATAACTTTTACAGTAAAAATAGATGTTCATTCCAACTCTCAGTTTTTTTTTTTTTTTTTTTTTAAATTGGGAGCTTTTCTCCTTGAAAACTCCTGCTGAGCACTGCGAGGAGGTGGCTAAAGTGTGAAGTCAACAGGAGGAGGCCGCGTAGCTTCTGCCCCATCCTGTCAGCTGGCGTCTGGAGCAGCCCTTTATTCTCCGGCATTCGTAAAAATCATAACTACATTTAGACACATTTTAAGTACTGTTATAAATATAAAAATTCTTTAAACGATATTTTCCTGGTGAATATAATTTGCATAAATCTCAATGATTCAAAATAAAACTGGTGATTCTAGTATTTTCTTTCTGGTGTAAAACTTGCATATTTGAAAAATTATAAAAATACAGAGTCATTGAATACACTAAAAATAAACACAAGAGGCAGGTAATTTTTTTGTAGGTACCAACTGTTAGTATTCACTCACATCTAAGTGGTACTACTAATGTGAAAAAGAATATACGAATATATGTCTTTGCAGATGCATCTATAAAGATTAGGAAGAAAATTACCTTTCAATATATTAATCAAAAGATTCGCTTTCTAGGAAACACATACATGAAAGTTAAGGCAAGAAAATATTTTCATCTCATTTTCTGTTTTTCCTCAATGTGCATCGATTTTAGGTCTCTAAACTACCTCCCTAGATGGTTTATTAAAATTAATTTTGCCCACCTCTTATCCTTGATGATGCTATATATCATTATTTGAATATTTGTTTAGTATTCAGTTGGTTATTTTTAGGTAGTTAAATGATCTTTTTAATATGATTTTTATAAAATAAATATTTTAACCGAAATGTGAAATCTAGTACAATGTATTTACCGTAGTTTCTATAGTGCTGTATGATGTGATAAAATATACTTACAGCAACTGTTATATGAAATAAATAAAAAGTGAATTTTATGTGCAATATTCTTTTGGGCAATAAGCATTTCTCAGAGTAGCATGTCTACTTTTAGTAAACTTTCTTGTATTTTACATGCGACTTTATCTTTTTAGAAGCAGAGAAATCATCGCCAACATTTAGCTTTTTCAACTAAAAGGCACAGATATCTCCTCCAAGCACTGTTTCTCCTCTCTGTATTTTAAAAAAAAACTTTTGGAGACAAATATAAACAGCAGTTCACCATGGTATAAGCAGTTGCAATAAAGGCATGTAATCAAGAGAATAGTTGTGTCCAACTTTTTACTTATTGTGAAAAGTAATATATCACACAGTAGATTTTTTTTTTAGAACTCAGTGACATGCTGGTTAAATGAAGTGCTTATATCATACTTTTTATCAATCCACAATGGTATTCTGATAACAAATTTGCATTAATAGATCTTCATCATTACGAAGTATATGTTTTCTTTTTATCGCCCAGTTTTACTAAATGCTATGTTTTCCTTACAACAAGTTAATACGGTACTACCACATTAATAATACATTTCAACATTAAAACTATATTAGCCAGTCTTCCCACAATGCATGTATGCCAATTTTCAGTATTTCTGCCCTTTGCTAAATCACTTCAGTTTCTCACCAACCAAATACCTTTCTGTATTCTCTGTATCTCTCTTTCCCTCTCTGCCCTTCTGCGTCTTCCTTGTCTGCCTGTCTCCTCTGTTCTTTCTCTCCCTTCTCTCAATTCCCCTCCTTCTTGCCCTCGGTTCCTCACTGCAGAGTACAGTGAACATACTGAGAATGTTCAGTTGTGGTTGGGCTTCTAACCTTGCTCAACTCCAGCATTAGCCAAGGGATTCAGCTTCTTGAATTCATTATTAGTGTTTTGCCACAAAAGGCTTTGTAGCTCTCTCCTGAATATTGAGTCTAGCTTAATAACATTCCATTTATGTTAAAGACACATTTAATCTGTAAATGTGACCTTTAGAAGAATTCTCTTGTTTTTCATTAAAGAAACACTGCATTACAAATATTAATTATTCCTTGATGCCATATTTTAATTAACTAATCATATGCTATTTGCAGCAATAAAGAGTGTAGTAAGGTATGTGCAGTAATGCTGTGTGATGCAAGATCAATATCAGAGACTCCACCGCTGCAGAAAGGACATGTTTTGGGTGTCTTCTATGGATGAATTTGCTTATATGAAACATTTAGTCTAAAATGATGCTTTGTTTTGCTTTGTGTTACGGAGTTTTAAATGCCAGTGCAAGTCTGATTAAAATGCTGCACATATTGTTAGCCCCATCACTAATAAGTGAACGTTCACTGATGCATATTAGCAGGGTCTAGCAATGTGGTGAAATTGTCGCTTAAGTGTTTGGAATCTGAACACAGAAAATGACAGGCAATGCCTAAGGTCCGGCTCCAGTGCATGTCTTCGCGGTAGCTAGAGTCACTGGAATGGTGAAACCAGTTTAGGTTCAAGGTCACTGCTGACATTCAGCTGTCATGGCTTCATTGTCTGCAGGCCTTCTCTTCATTGACACATTCAAGAGTACTTTATAGCAACCACAAAGAGCCAGTCAACTGATACCATTACACTTCATGCACACACAAACCACAAGCCTGTTCAGGACTGTTGATACAGTCTAACATTTATTCATTAAGGGATCTATTGAAAATGCAACTTGCCCAGCCCCACTCTTAACAACATAGACTTACTTGTTTAGTCCAAACATTTAGCTACGTCTTTTTCAAGTTTTGCACAGCATTCTCTAATTGAGGTAACATTATCTGCATTTTAATGCTACACCATTTATGTCCAATGAAAGATTACCTGAAGAACCCTGCCATTACCACACTAGTTTAAATATGGGTAGTTGTACAGAAAAAATGTACACAAAAGATGTAAGCAGGGGGAAAGGGAGATATTTATTTGTTCTGAGAGTGCCACGGAAATCCAATTGCTCAGAAACGAAATCAGAGTCTGGAGTGAAAGGAGGGAAAACCTAAGCTTGGGTCAGGGAAGAGGCAGTGATTAGCTCCATTGTTAGGCGCTCTTTGAGCTTCGTTGGTTGTAAAGAAAAACCCACTAATGAATCTATTGAAGCTTGCCAGAACTTTGTGTGGAAGATAACTTAAGTTATGGTTCTTATCTAAAAATGGTAGTAAAGCATGTGGATATATAAAACAGCACATATGTGTCTTTATTAACAGCTTGCTCGTAAAAACAAAAAAATTGTTTAAAGATTGTATGGTGCACAAATGACCTATTTTACATGCATATGTCTGATTTAATATTCACAGGTTTCGAAAAAAAGCACCTATATGACGATGAGATGTAAGAAAATATGTCCCATTCGATAGCTAAAAATGGGGAAGTAGGCAAAAACACAAAGTATCTAATGTCTTTTTGGTTTTCTACCAATATTTATAAAGAAAGATGGGTTTAAAAGTCAAGTGGGAAGGCTGTTTCATGTTTTGCATATCTTAAATATGCAAAAACATTTCATTAAGGAATATAATCAACTGACATTAAAAGTAATAGACTTTGGGAAAAAACCCAATATGCCCATGAACTGTGCATAGTAAGAAATATTCGCCATTCTTCCATCATATGTAGCATTTCTAATGTAGAATTGAATCTATTTTTGCAGTTCGATACAATATTTAATTACATAAGCCTATTTAATGGTACCAAACACGTTACACTGTCTAAAAGACAGTTTACATTAATGTAAGAACTTAATTAGGCAGCAGTAAAGTAGGAAAAAACACACAATTCTAGCCAATCATTTAGTCAAGAGCATTCTTAGTGGCTGGAACACTTAGCTGTGTTTTCTGTAGTGGTAGACCATTCCCTTCTGAAAGTGTCATCCTGCATTGAGTTTTGAGGGATAGTTTTAAGTGTTATATGATGAAGCAAAGTGTATACACCTAATGAAAACAGATCCTCACTCCTCCAACCTCCGCCATCCAACACACACTTGGACCTTTGACTTTTTCATTAAAGTGAAGATTGTGTTGCCTGGAGAGCATAATTCTCTGTCTTTGAGAACTTGTTTTATAAACAAATGAGTTTATGTCAATAAATTTGCTCTTTGTTTCATGAGCACATACACATTAGTCATTCAATGCTTAGTATTTTGGGGCAACATGGCTAACTGCTGAGCAGAATTCTTTCTTTCAACTTCAAGGGTCTCTGTTTTGTTATCTCGGATTTTTAACTAAGTCATTAGGAGACTTTTTGCGGACATTATCTTGTAGCCATCATGAAATTGTCTCTTTAAACCCTCGTCCGCGTAAGAGAAGACGGAACCGCCGCAGAAGACACAAGCAACCTGCCTTCAGGTCTTTTAATTGGCTTCCGTGATCAAACTAGCATGTGTAAAGACCAAACATTGCCAAATAAAAACTAGTTATGTGGTTCTAGTTGTCTGCGGGTCTAAACCACCAGGAATCCATTATGTCAAGGTCTGATACCAGCAATCGTTTTTCTCTAAGATTTTAAGTCAGGAAATTTGATTTATTGACTAAGAGAGAAATTTTAGGATGGGACTTGCAAGGCCTATATCAAAAGACTGAGGAGATGAAGGGAATAGATATTTATAGAATAGCTATTCCATTTGAGATATTTTTATTGGGCCCTTTCCTTATGTTATTTTGTCTCTAAAATAATACTGTATAACCTGGGAATATTCTTATTTCTTTTTATGGACGAAGAGACAGAAGATCCAGGGTCTTTCAAAACTTACCTGGGGCTACAAATCAAGACAATGGGAACGCTGCAATTTAAATCAAAGTTCATATACTCCGAAGCTTTTGCTGTCTTGGACACTTGTCTCACCCCAGGACGTAGGAGAACTTGGCAAAGTTCGGCTAATGTTGCTGGTGGTTTATGGTAAATACTACTTTGTCTTTCTCCGGCACACTGCCTCACTTCTTTTCAAGGTAACTTCCTACAATGACCTTTTCATTTTTTCTGCCTTTTTCTTCCCTTTTTTTCTTCTTTCCCAGGGAACACTGATGATTGACCAGGCATTTTCTGAATCAGCCTAATAACTGAAGGTGATCTACCAATTCACGATTGTTTCTGTGGACTTTCTTTTTCTCAGGTAGAGAGTACACATGTCAACCTGTCAACTAAAAATTTAAGGCCTCTGTAAATATTATGCTGTATTATAATTCTTAAACTTCTCTTCAAAATGCCTTTTTCGTTGTAATTCAGCATTTTTCTAGGAAATTACTTTTGAGATGAAAAAACAAATTTTTTTGCTAAACTACCCTTTAGTTTCCCTGGAGATTGAAGATGAAGAGATACATGGAGATGTATGTGAGGTACTAGAGCCTACGTCACATATGGGGTGTGTGCATGTGTGTGTGTGCATGTGCGTGTTTGTCTTTCAAGATTACCCTTTCTGCATATCACCCGATCACTCTCTGCTCTCACTACTGTTGTATGGAAGAATTTTCTGTATGCTTCTGTTATATTTCTTCAAGAAAAATAAAAGATGGTTGAAGTGCTTATTGGGAGTTAAATAGCTTGGTCAATTATTGGAGACTTCACTCATTTGAATAGCAAAGAAATTGTCCGATTTGAAAATTAGAAAAAAGTATGGTATTGTATCACAGACATATTTACACTCTCTCTCATAATGCAATTTTTCTTTGTCTTTCTAGCCGTATTTCCCAAAACTGTCCAAAATGGGGGCTCGATAAAATGGCTTACTAAAAATGACACCATGTAATATTCAAATAAACCTGAAGGCAAGAGATGATCAGCGCCAATGACTGACTTTCTTTCTGAGACTTTGCTGAAATTAGATATAGATTTCTATTTTTCACAATGTAATGTGGTCAAAAAGATTTTGGAATTATATTAAATTATATAGTAGAAAATGAAATCATTCTTGGGAAATTCTTCCCACGGTACAATTTTTTTGGGGGGGTGCTGGGGTCCATGGTACAATTTTTTTTACCGTTGTTTAATACACATTGCAAGCAAATATTATATGGCATTTTTACTGTTGGGATTTCCCACTTTTTGGCAAAAATGTATTTTAAGTATTACAAATATCTTATAGTAAAATAATAAAGTCTTTTAAGAAAATTGAATGCTTTTAAGATGCGCTTTCAGTTCATCTCCAATCTAGGAGAAGGCTTATTTGATGGCTGTATCCTATAATTAGTGAGATTAGTAATCAAGACAACTGTGATTTATTTTACTAGAAGAGCTGAGAGGCTGAAGACATCGGGCCTAGATGATCATGGTGTAGTATTCAAAATATACTTACATTTGCTTTGCTACATTATTCTCTTCTGGAAAGCATGAGATGTTGTATTCTCTGTATGGGAGCAATTCTGCAGTCTCAAAGTCAAATAACATTTGTTTTATGACAGCAGAATTGTGTATCATACTTCTAAAGACAGTAAGCACTTAGGCAGACGTCAATGAATACTGAGCACTAATTGATGTGATACATCCATATGCACACCCGCAAATACACATGGTGGCTTGTAATGGGTGAAAAATTATATTTTGAGTCTATTAAAAGATCTGTCACTTCTAGGTCAGAGTGGGACGGTGAAGGGTAGCCTCTTGCCATGGAGAACTATCTTGACAAAGCTGGTGTTGCAGGGTTGTTTGTTGTTTGGCTTGCTGATGACGCTTAGGCAAAGAGACACTTCCTTTCAGATTCTGTCTTCCAAACCCCAGGGCTCTGTTCTGGCCGGTTCGGCCTAATGGAATTAAGCCTGACATGTTTCAACTCTATTTCTTGATAAAATAAACATAAAACAATGGTTTAGATTTCTAATAAAACTCTTGAAGCATGGGGGACTCCAACTTTCCCTGTCCTTTACACATCTGTAAATAAAGCATATAAAAGAGGAACACAACGGTAAATCAACATAAATTTGAAATCCACTGCAGCATATTAAATGGCGCAGACTCCGTCAAAGCGAGCCTGACCCCAGGCTTCGTGCAGTTTGAAGCTAATTGTTTTCGTCAGGATGGGAATGTCTGGAAGTCCACGGTTGTGTCCCACCAGTAAGACTCCAGTAACTGAGCTGGCCCACAGAGAATGGGCCCACTTTGTAGCGACACAGCGGGCTCAGACACCACCTATTCTGCTCTCCAAACTGTCATGCATAACAACTTTATTGTGCTAAATTGAACTTGAAAGCAACCAAAGGCTATGAGAAGGAGAAGCTCTGAGAAAAGCGTGCTGTCAGCGCTGGCAAAGGCTGACCTGGAAAGTAGGCTCAGAGACAGGGGAATAAAAGACCAGGCCCCATGAACACAGCATATTGTTTCATTTTAAAGTATGATTCCCATACCAGAGAAAGTAGCAAATGTGATGTAAATTTATTTAAATAGATTCGACCGCTTAAAAGTTTGCCAGCCGCTCTTATCCAACTTTCCCAGCTCTCTGATTCGTTACTTACAGTGGGAATATAATGACATATAGTCATCATTGTAACAGCTTCTTTGCAGGCACAATGATGATTAATAGCCAGCAGCAAATTTTCACATGGGCTCTGAAGCACTATGGTATTAAGCAGCCAAACAGCCCCAAATCCCCCTTTTCTGTTCCTCTGAAAAGCCCCTCCTTGTACCTTGCAGATAGGAACAAAGCCTATCTTAATTCCAATCAGCTTTTCCTCATTCAAAGGGAACTTCTCTTTTTCATAATTGATTCATGTGCATTTTTAGGGTTCCACTGAGCTGAAGCCACTTTTCTCCTTTTCTCTGTTCTGTCTCCACAGCGCACCCCTCTTTTTTTTGAATGGATGAGGAGTGGGAAACATTCCAACAACAACAACAATAAAAACTGTGTGTGTGTATGTGTGTGTGTGAGTGTGTGTGTATTTGCCTTCCCCAAATATTTGCTAGATTTCTCAATTAGTACTACTTTGTGCTTTACATTGAAAAGGTTTAAAGAAAAAGTGAGCTCCTGGGTTTCTCTGTGTTGGCGCTCAAATGTGCTGGAGTAACGCTGGGGAGCCTGCATCGTGCTGGGAGCCCTGGCCCTGCGGCGGGAGTCTGGGTAGCTCTTATTCCCACGAGAGACACAGCTGGAGCAAGGGCACAGAGTCTGGCTCCAGACAAGTTCTTTTCTCTTCTCCGTGCTGGTAGCCATCGAAAAAAGGAACAAGTGACCAACGGAAAGCAGCAAATTGAGCCCTCCTAACCCACTCTACCCTTCTTAAGGGTCGTTTCACCCCGTGGTAATCTTACATTGGAATTACTGGCAGAAGTGTTGATGCTATTTGCAGAACTCTCTCCTCTGGCGGTTCCACCTCTTGTGATAGGGATGCAAATGACATCAACCAGTGCTGTCGTGGAAGGGGGTTTCCACAGGCCAAGTCATTTGTGTTTCTATGACAATATAATGGCCATAAAATGTAGAGTTTTAGCAGATACACCTTGCATATTTATTTTCATCTCATACAACCCTGCTTTCATTTTTCTATGTGAGACGAGTGATCATATACGTGACCCTGTTTGCTCGGGACAAATCTCATTGTTGTCTATTGTCCTTACATAATTATTGACAGTGAACTTTCACTCTCAAAAGAATTCAGATTTCACCAACTTGAAAAATGCATGCTTTTGGCTATTAAAATATCCCTGAATGATTTATACAAACCAGAAGAGTGGGCTGTCTCTTACCTGCGCGGCTATGGGCTCTTTCACATCACAGCCCACTTTAGGGGGGAAACCAGACCTGGGAAGCCCTCTGAGCGCGTTGAAGCACCAGCTTTTGTCTTGCCTACTTTTAAGAGGTCAGTCGACCCTGTATAACTTCTTTGATATGTGGCAGAAAGGAACCACTTGCTGAAGCGAAAAGGCACATAATAAGCCCGATTTTAAGTGTGACACCCTCCGGCTGGGTCACAGTTCTCCCTGTGAACCAGAGCGACACACTTTACTGGCCAGATAAAAATACTCTGCCGTGTCTTAGAACAGAATAGCCTTTCTTGTGTGTTGGTGTCGCGAGATGGTTAGGTGAAGAATATACCCAACAGATAGGAGGATTTCTGTGCATCGTTTTGGTGCTTATGTCTTCATTTAAAAAAAAACAAAAAAACAGGTAACAGTGGCATCATATTTTGTTTCTTCATTATAGTTTTCTGTAAAAACAAAACAAAACACCAAACAGGAGAGTATAATGTAAACTTTGGGTTATAGCACCAAAGTCTCTCAGAGAGAGTCACAAATCCACATGGTAATGTCTTTGGCGAGGGTGTTGGATGTGAATTACAAAGTCATGAAAGATGGGTAATCTTTGTTGGAGAATTTCCTACTGAACGTGCCTCTGAGAAGTTTCATAGATGTTAATTCCTTCAAAGTAACTATAGCAAACCCTAAAATTTCCTGTTTTCCATCAAATCATAGCCCCTCTTCTAGTATAAATCGTTCAGCCCAGCCCCTTGGCAAAGTCAACTTCCCATGTCAAATCTGGGACTATCTACTTTTGAATATCTACTAGCACATTTTATTTCCTTTTCAAGATTTTTTTTTTTCCAGAAATGAGAAAAGCGAAGTATGTGAAAGATGTAGTCAGATACAGTCAATTATTTAAAACTTTTCAGGTGTTTCTTTTTCATGTGAAGTGAGTATTTGGAGAAGTTTAAAACCATTTCCACCCTTCTGCCCTCCTCTGGTGGCGAGATGAGCTGTCTCTTCAGTAGAGCTATGGTACCAGTCACCAGTCAAGTCCAACTTTTGGAAATGCCTAGGTGCTTATCAGTCCCATCTCTGAGAATCTGACAGAGTTGGTTTGCCTAACGATTCTGTGTCTGTTCTTAAAGCTTTTGTCTCATCCTGCTGGGTCTTTTACAAAGATGCAGATATTTCTTAAAACATTAAAGAGACTTTTTGTACCTGATGTGCTAGAACGAGTCTGAGTTCTGTTAAATCTGGTGTGAATATACTAAGTGAAACTCCTTCAGATGGATTCTTGTGAACTTATTTTCACAAGTTACTCCCATGAGAAGTGTAAATTTGACATGAGCCATCAGGGTCTACAGAGTGCTTTTGTGACAACGGTTTCGTTAGATTGTTGTGGTAGGTATGAAAAGTCCATATTCATGAAAAGTCCTGCTTTTTAACTGGTTCAAAACAGGAGTTTTAAATGCAGTGATCTTTGGCCTTTTCAAGCCTGAGGTTCGTAACAAATTCCTAGGGACACATGAAGGTCTAGTGACACTGGAGGAACTGAGGCAGGCCGGGTGCCTCTTCAGACTTTGGTTTGAGATTATAACGCTACCTGCTGTTTTAGTCTAACGCGTTCCTGTCCATTCACCCCATCGCTCTCCATTATCTTTCAAATGCTGTGAAGCACTTATAGTTCTTTTCCTTATAGTAGAAAACCTCTTTATCCAAGCTGAGTAAACCAAGACCTACTTTGCCTAATTCTGCCTGGATAGCCAAGTTATTTACTTTATGTCCAGACACCATCTTTAACCTAACCCCATCCACCTAAGTAAGTGTGCCTACAAAAGATTATTTTTTAAATGCATAGCGCCTACATTTGGAAGTGTAAGATCTCTGAATTGAAGGACTACAGTTGGATACAAGGGATAATTTCTGATGTTTTATAGTAGGTAACTATGGCTGACAAAAATTAATTATTTCAAAATAGCTAGTAGAGAAGTTTTTGAATGCTCCCAATATTCAAGAAATGCTAAGTGTTGCAGCTGACAGGTATGTCGATGACCCTGATCTGATCATTACACATTCTATGCATGGATCAAAATGTTACCCTGTAACTCATGAATACGTACAATCACTACAAGTCAATTAAAATATATATAGCAAAATAAAGTTTAAAAACACCTTAATTGATTCCTATTATTTTCCTTGATATACTCTAGGTTTTCAGGTCTTTTTCTTTCTTCTTTTTACTTGTTAACAAAACTATGACTTCTTTTCCAGGTGTCATGCAAAAATACCTGTTTCATGAGAATAAGGGTTTGGATTGTAGCAACAAGGACAGAAAAACCAAGAAAACCTTAACAAAGGTGACCCGGAGCCATGACATCAGTGAAAGTTAACAAACCAACTTGAAAACTACCACGTTTGGATTTCTTGAAATAATCTGGAAACAATAACCCACATCCCTATATATATATATATATATTTTGGTGCTGGGGACCACACCCCAATATCGAAGCCACATCTAGTTGGGGATTTTGTTACTTGGAGCTCAAAGCATATTAACTGAATTTTTCCCCTTCTCAGTTATTGCTTTCACCTTTTTTCTCAGTTGCTGCACATGTCTCTAGCTTCTCTTAGTCAACCTAGTGGGATCACAGAGCTCAGACTTCTGCAGCTGGAAGCACACCAGAGTTTACCTCATTCAATGTCTTTGATTAAATGGAGTGGACACCGAGGCCCAGAAAGCAATAGAAATCTAAATTTGCACAGATGTCTGATCAAAACTGAAATAGACAAAATTTTGTTTTTCTAAATTCCATTTGTCTTCTCTCTACAACGGTTTTAGCCAACTTCTCTTATTGTTCTGTATTCTTGCAACCCAGCTACTGTTCATTAAAAATTAGCAAGTTGAACATCTTGTGAAGTACATAGATAAATCTTATCTTTAAGAAGATGTGTGAAGTGAACACACAATCCGTCGGTCAGAGGTTCAGCTTTCAGAAGGACGTTTTCATGCACCTGTAGGAAGATCGTGGTACCATTCTTCTCCCAGGACTAAGATGTCCTGATATGTTGTTTAGTTACCTCCACATCAGTTTGTATTTTGCACAAACTCTGTGTGCCCAAGCTCTGTGTGCGCTTTACACTGTGCTGTGCGAGGAGGAGAGGCACGCTAGAGCGAGGGATGGGAAGTGATCAGTTCCGGCTCCTTGAGATCAGATGTTCTGGGCCGTGTCTCATCACTTTTTTCCCACAGTACCAGCATAACATTGATCTTTAAAAAGTGACTCAGAGAGAACAGTGACTTCCTTCTCTGAACATCTTTTGTGGTAAATAACTCTTCCAAAGACCAGTGTAAGCAACATAAATCAAGGCGAGCTGTTTAATCAAGTGACTTAAATGTGGCTTAAACTCTTCAAGAGTTTATTTACAAATTTTTTAAAAATTGGTAAATATACGTAACAAAAATTTCCCAAATTAAATGCATTCACATTATGCAGCCATGACTACTATCCATCCAGGGAACTTTTTTCCATTTTTCAAAACTGAAACTCTGTACCTATTAAACATGAACTCTGCTCCCAGCCCCTGGCAACCACCATCTTGCTTTCTGTCTATGAATGTGACTATTCTAAATATTTTATCTTCCTTGTGTGACTGGCTTATTTCATTTAGCACAAGGTCTTCCAGCACATTTGAGATTTCCTTCTCTTTTGAGGCTGAATAATATTGCACTGTGTGCATACACCACATTTGGTTTATCCATGGAAGCAACCCATGATCATTAAACACATGGGTTGCTTCTCCCCTTTAGCTATTGTGAATAATGCTGTTATAAACAAGGGCACATACATATCGCTCTATGCCTCTGACTTCAGTTATTGTGGGTGTATACTCAGAAGTAGCACTGACCAATTCACTCAACTGCATGAAACTTGGTTTTCTCATCTTTACTCTATCATATTCTGCTGCTAGATGCCAGGCACTGTTTAGGGTCACAGGGATTCAAGAGTTTTCAAAACAAAGAGAGTCTCATGCTCATGGAGCTTATGTGATAGTGATACATCAAGTAGGAGGAGAATGTATAATAATGCCAACTTCTTGGGGGGGTGGTGTGAAGATGAAATGAGGGAAGAAAAGCACATGGCAAATGATTGTATCTCCAAAGTATTCATTCCCTTCACTTTTTCTCAATAATCTAAACTCACGATGACATGTGCTTGTTTCGAAGTTGGTCCACAAATGCCATGACACTTTTCCTATCAAGTGTAGAACTGATCTTCAGTAACCAAAGTGCAGTAATAAGAACTAATTCTTCCCTTTCCTTTGACACTACAACACAAAAACATAAGACAACAAAAAATTTGAAACAACAGCTTCTAAAACACTAGATATCAGACAATGAAGGACAGAGATCTTTGAGTGGGGGAAATATGGTGGACCTAATGACTGTTCCAGCTTAATGACTGGAGAGGGTTTCCAAACCATGTCACAGGAAGGAAGCTAGGCTGAATCTCCCCAGTTTACTTTGTTGAGATGCAGGTGAAAGTCTGGGGAGACTGATGTAACAGGGGTGCAGGATGGAGCACAAAACAGGGAATGCGAGATACAGAAAGAGAAGTCTGGAGGCTCGCACAGGCGACTTTTGACTATTCTGCAGAGACATGTTCAGCAAGACTGCATGAGGAAATTACCCAAGGCCATGGAAGAAACATATAAGAAAGGAGGATACGGGGTTCTGCACTCCCACAGGGCAGGGAGTAGCACCCGCTGCATTGAGCCAAGAAGAAAGCCTGATGAGTCAAAAGACACAAGGCACTCAGAAGGGTCTTGGGAAAAGTTTGCCCTAGATTCAAAGTTGTTCTATCTCATGTAACAAACTTCAAAAATAAGACCCAAACAAATCTAACTTTCAAAGAATTTCACTTTATCTCAAAACAAAGCTTGAGAATATTCATAGCAATAAAGAAAAATTCACAGTTGACAAAGTCTAGTATCTGAACCAAAATAACCAGGTGTGTGAAAATAGCAAAACAAATCCAAACAACCAACTAACCAAACAAACAAAACCACAATAAAGAGAAAAAAGCAACCAATTGAAACTGACCTGGAGTTCACAGAGATGTTCACATGGACATTACTAGACAGGGACATTTTACATGTTCAAAAAATTAGGAAGAGATAAAGAAGATAAAAGTTGAAATTCAAAACCAAACCAAACCCAAAGCAACCTTTCAGAGATAAAAACAAAGAAACAAACACACAAAAACCTGGGATGGGAAATACACAGATGAAATTGATGAAAATTCAGATGTTTTGAGAAAAACAACATTTACAAACTTAAAGACATGCAATAGAAACTATCAAAAATGAAATATAAAAAAGATAATTTTAAAAACGAAAAGAACATCATCAATCTGTGTGATAACTTGAAGAGGCTTAAGTGTCTCAAAGAGGGGAAGAATCAAAGAAATATTTGAAAACATGATAATTTTTCAAATTTAATAAAAGCTATACAAGAATCTCATGAAATTCAAGCACAAGAAACAAGAAGAAAGCCACACTAGTGGCTATCACAATTAAATTGCTCAACAGTAGTGATGAAGGGAAATATTCTTAAAAACCACCAAAGATAAAAGATGCACTTTACAGAGAAAAAAGTAAGGATGAGAGTAGATTCCTCTTTGGAAATAAAATAAATGAGAAGACAGTGAAGCAACATCTTTAGAGTAGTGAAAGACAAAACAAAAACAAAAACAAAAACAAAACAAAACAAACACCAGAATTCTATACACAGTACAGATAAATGACTTTTAATGATAAAGATGTTTCATACACATAAAGATAGACTTTATCCCCCACATATCTGTACATCAAGAAGTTAAAGAGATTTTATGAGAAAGAAAGTGAAACCACACATAAATGAAAAGTATTGGAAATGGCTATTTTATGTTTGTTATATTACTTAACTCTTTTTTTTTTTTTTTTTTTTTTTTTTGTGGTGCCGGGGATCGAACTCAGGCCCTTGTGCTTGCAAGGCAAGCACTCTAAGCACTGAGCTAAATCCCCAGCCCCACTTAACTCTTTTAAAAATAACTAATCTATTGACTTGTACATACTATATAGAAAAAGCTCTTAAAACTGAACAGTATGACTAGAAGAGTACAAAATTCCCAACACACAAAAATGATTAATAGTTGAAGAGATGGAAATACTTATTACTCTGATTCGATTATGACACATTGTATGCATTACCATAATGTGTGGCCATAAAGATGTACCAATATTATGCCTCAATAAAAAAACTACTTAAAAATCTCAACAGCAAAAACGTCCAATAAAAATGTACAAAAAACATGAAAACGCTTCACTGAAGAAGAATATAGGCAAATAGGCACCAAAAAGATGTTAAACATCGTTGACCATTAGGGAAAGACAATTTAAAGCCATAACAAGCACATTGGGATGATTAGAGAAAGCCATAGCACCAAATGCTGGCAAGAATAGGGGAGCCCGATTATTACACATTGCTTGCAGAAATGTGAAATATACAGCCACTCTAGAACATAGTACACTAATTTCTTAAAAACTAAACAATCACTTATACCATCATCAAACTAATTCCTGGTCATTTATTCTAGAGACATGAAAGTGTACATTCACACTAAAACGAGTGCCCAGTAGTCACAGCAGCTTTGTTTATAGTAGCTCAAAACCAAAAACAGCAAATACACCCTTTAATAAATGAGCAAACAAACTTGGTGCCTTCATAGCATGGAATGCTAATTATCAATAAAAAGGAAAATACTACTGATAACTCACAACAAAGTGCATGGCTCAAGGGAATTACGTTGAATGAAAAAGCCAGTCTCAAAGTGTCACATACTATGTGATTCCATTTATGTAAAATTATCAAAATGATAAAATCAGGAAATGGAGAATAGATTCATGGTTGCCAGAGGATGAGGATGCCAAGGGAAAGGGGATAACAGAATGGGCGTGACTGCAAGAAAGCAGCACAACAAAAAATGTATTTGTGATGATGAAGTACTTTTGTATTTTGACTGGTGGTGGGCACATGAATGTGCATGTTTGATAAAATAGTTTAGAGCTAGGAACAAATGCCAAGTTTCCAGTTTTGGTATTTCTTGTAAGATGTAACCATTGGGGGAGGCTATGGGAAGGGTATGTGAGAATTGTCTATACTACTCTGTGACTTCCTGTAAATCTACAAGTATTTCAAAATTAAAAGTTAAGAAAACATAGGTAAGAGAATCAAAACAAAAGCCACAGATTGAAAGAAAATTTTGCAAAATATAATTTGATAAGGGATATATAGTACATAATGTGTGAAAATTTCTCAAAGTTCGACAATAAGTAAAAAAGATTCAATTTTAAAAATATACAATATTCAAATGGACATGTCATTAGAGAATATACTGATGGCACTAAAGCACATGAAAAGATGCTAAATACGATTAGTCATGAGGGAAATGCCAATTAAAAGTACAACAAAAGACCACTACTCATCTAGTATTAAAATTTGACCACAGCAACTGTGGGTCAGGATGTGGAGAGACCGGAACTCAAATGTGTCGGTGATAAGAACAAAAGATGTGGTCAATTTGGAAAAGAAGTTGGCAGGTTCTAAAAGAAGCTACATTTACTATGTGACCAGCCAATTCACTCACAGGTAAAATGAAACCTATGAGACATGAAAGCAGATAGTCATTCAAATGTTTGGTTGTGAGTGTTTGTAGCTGTTATTTGAAGTAGTCCCAAACTAGAAACAATCCAAATATACAAATTGCGGAATATCTGTATGAAGGAATTCTACTCCATGATAGCATGGAATGAATGGATGTACTATTGATATTAAAAAAAGGATGAATCTCAAAATAATTTTGCTGAAAGAGAGAAGCCAGGCAAAGAATACGATCATGTAGGATGCAAATTATTTAAAATATAGGAAATGTAAACAATAGTGACAAAAATCAGGTCAGTACTTGTCTAGAACTAGAGAGGAAGATAAAGGGCAGATGATAAGGAAATATGAGAAATTTGGGGGAATGATTGATAATTATATTCGGAGTGGTGATTCTTTCATAGATTTATAGATTTTTGAAAAAACACACAAAGATGTAATTTGATTATTATCTGACAGTTATTTTTTAAATTAAAAAATGTGAAATATTGAGTCAGAGCCTATCTCTATTTTCCCACTGGACCTATGAAAGGTAAGAAAATATGGCAGACTTGGAATTATGTGACTTTTGAGGTTAAGTTAAAAAAAAAAAATCTATACATATCTTACACTCTTTCCTCGTCACTTGGACAAAATACTTGACACCCACAAGTTAAAGGAGGAAGCGGTTTACTTTAGCTCATAGTTTTCTAGATGATGTAGTCCATAGGTGGCTGGCTGCAAGTCAGAAAGGGTACTGCGGAAGGTCTGGATGGAGTAGCTTCTCATGGTCTAACAACCAGGAAACAGAGAGAGCAAGGAGGAGCCCCGGACAAGAATAACACCCTTCCAGGTCATCCTCCTAGTGACCTACGTACAGGCAACCTCCATCTCCCAACAGCAAGTCAGCTACGGTGCCGCATAATCCAATCACCTTCCACACACAGGAGAATTAAGGGGAATATTTTAGATCTGAGCGGTCTATTTTAGGATAGTCATCTTCGTAACTCTGAGCCACCATGGAGGAAGGATGGCTACCCTGGGGATGGTTAGCTGGAGCAACCAGAGGCAAGGCCACAGGGAAAGTCTGTGAGGCCATGTGCAGATGAAGACAGGCCTGGACAGGCCCCAGTGACCCCCAGTCTGACCTCTGGTCACCATCTGGTTGCAGCTCCAGGAGAGACCCCCCACACCAGCATCATCCAGCTGAATCCAAGAGAAAATAAAAAATGCTCTTATGTTTTGGGATTTGTTGTTATAGGGCAGTGGATGACTAGAATGCCACATAGTTTACATTTTTCCATATTAGTGGTGCAACTTTTGCTTTTTATGGAAAAGACAATGTGTTCATGAATGACTAAGTGTGATTTGCTTTTTATACTTTGTTACAGATTTCCATTTAAATGAACCTACAAATCAGAGCAAAAAATTTCTTTGCCATTGAGTATATTCTAGCTTTAAATTCAGAAAAATAAAATAACTTTATGCATGGATGAAGAGAGTCACTGAAATCAGTCTAAAACTTTACAATTTAGCTAATCAGCCAACAAAGTACCTACTGAATGCTGGATTTGGTGGAAACATCTGATCTGCCTTGTCCTCCAAGGGTTTGTTGCTTGGGCGGTGAGACGGGGCATTTGTGCAGTCAAATGTTGGGAAATGTCTTTGTAGGAGTGGAAGAAATTGGGCTCTAAATGATGAATTATGCACATCAGTTATTTGAATGATTTTTAATTACTTCCTTCATTTCATATCAAGAAGATTCTTGTGCATGTGTGCCTGATTATTCTATTAACATTGAACCTCAAGAAATACAACCTAAGAACCCTATTTGCTAATTACGCAAATTCCCTCCCACGATTTATCCACTTCCTTCAATTTAGGATTATTCCTGAGTGTATATTTTTCAAACACATTGTCAGCTTTAATTTGAAATAATCTTAGCAATAGGACCATTGTAATCCAGCTAATATGAGGAGGAACAAGGTGCTACTTAGAGCGATCAGGGTGGGGGTGAAGGATTTGATATAATAGTGGCTAACAGCATTAACCTGTGTGGGGCCTTGACAATAATTTCCGAAGTTTCACTTCAGTGCGTTGAGGGCAGTACATCTGACTGTACTCAGGTAATCTACAGACAGAGCAGGAAGCAAAGACCTAAGTGAGGGCCTCGGAACTTACGAGTGGTCATGTGGAATAATTTCCCTGTTCTGAAAACTGTTTTGTGCAACTTACTGTGTTTTAAAAGCTGGTGTTCAGTAAGCTGAATGTTCCACTGGTGAGCTGAGTCCTTCTGTACTGGTCTGCATGAGTCAACTGCTATCACCTTAGTCTAATTCTGCATTTCATGACACCATACTGGAAGTTTAACAGCAGCCGTGATGGGAATAAGTACACCACAGAGATGGCAAATGTGACGACTCAGGCCTCCCTTCCTCCCCTGATCCTCCCATCCCAGGACAAATTGTTAAACATTTACCAGTGGAACCCTGCCTATACCTCCTCATCCTCAGACAGAAATCAACTCCTGTAGCTTCTCAGAATTGGGACTGGTTTGGAAGGTGAGGCTAACGGCAAATGGTGGGAGTTGAGACTGAATTCCTGGGAGACGCACACATGCGCGCGCGCGCACACACACACACACACACACACACACATACACTTTTCCTTTTCCTTTTTAGCTTCTGTTTATCTTCATGGGACAAAAAATGTGGCTGTAAAGAAGAATACATTTGAGTCATTTGTAGGAAAACAGATGCACCTTGAGGCCATTATGTTAAGTGAAACAAATCAGACATACAAGCTTAAATATTGTACAATTTCTTATATGTGAGAAACCAAAAGTATATCCAAAATAAAAAGCAAAATAAAAGATAGATAATAGAAAACAGCGAGATCATTTGCAAATTGGAGGAGGACCAAGAGATAAGTGGGGAGGTAGGAGGGTGGCATGGGAAGAGGACATAAGAAAACTAAGATGTGTTCAGTACGTGCACTAACTTTCCGGGATGAATGTAGTCATTATGTACTGCACACGTAGACCAAACTGAAATAAAAATTAAGAATAAACTTATAGTATAATTTAAAAAAAACTGAGGATTCCTGGTATATCCGAGAGAGGAAAGAGGAAAATAATGTTCAGTTAGGCAGTGAGTGTTCTCAGTGCCACTGCAGAGGCAAGCCCAAAAGTTCTAGTCAGGACACTAGTCAGGCCGTCTGTGTAGATGACAGATTTGGCCCCCAAGATCCCAAAGCGGGGAGAATGCTGTCTGGGGAGAGTCTAACCCCAGGAAAAGTTTCGCGTAGTTTTGTGCGGAGATAGACTCAGTACGTGTTAAAGAGTGAAGATAGAAGTTGAAGGGTACAGAGAGAACATTAGCTGTAACTATGTGCTAATGCTTTTTTGTCATTTTCTTTTATTTAGTATCTCTTCAAGTTATCGTGTGCACCACAATAACCATTAACATTCATATGTCACTATTTTAGGGAAAGGCGTATTTATTTAATAGTGAAAACTAACTGTGGAAATGAACGTTCTACTCTGAATCCTCAGATCATTCCTCTGGTAGGCCATGATCGGTGCAGCAAAATCCTTAGTTTGTGAGCTGTCCTACTATTGGGAAATAAGGATCTTCCAGAGGATAACCTGCCCCAGATAGAGTGGCACGTGATAGAGAGAAAGAACTAAACTGACCTGCTTACAAAATTTGATGTCACCATTTGAGAATATTTTGTGGGAGAATTAGACTGAAGGAAAATGAAAAATTTGGGAGAACTACAGCTATATGAGGCTTTCTCTAGGCGGGTGACAGAGACCAGGATTTTAGAAACAGAGATAAGAACCATGTTTAGATTTTTGGACTGCAAAGTTCAGCGATGCTCATTATATTGCTCTCCAGCTCCTTTAATTGATTCCGAATTAACTATTGTATCTATTTCATGCCCTTACTTGAGTAAACGCATGTTGCACTATTGAAATTCACTCATCCTAGACTCTTAATATAGGAGCCACGACAGAAGATTAAAATTTTGACTATGAAAATATATACAGTGTTGTAATGAGTGTGCAGAAGTGTGTAATCTGGAAACCTTTAGATACAGTTTTCCAGTTCAGAACATCGACGTTTTTCAGCTGCTTCGTGGTTTCCGAGCGGAGCTGGTCTGGGCTGTTCCCTCCTCATCCCCGATACTTCCCTACACGTCTGCACTATTTCCTCTTCTCAGAGAAGTGGCATTTACAACTCTCAGGTTCGCGTTACGTATGTATTTCTTTCATGTGTCATTTACCTTTTTTTTTTTTCCAAATAATTAAGCCCAAAATTACATTAGAGATCGCGCAGGCTACTTGCCACTTGGATGAAGCGTGCACCGCGGTTTCTTCAGTCAGTCACCAGCGTGCTCCTGCAGCATCCGCGAGTCGCCCGGCTTCAGCAGGCGGTCAGACGCGCTCAGGGACCCGCAGCGAGGGAGACGTGCAGGAGCTCACTTTTGTTTTCAAAAGCATGTTTGAAAACACGTCAGCTTGGATATTCTTTTAGTGTCTTTTTATGGATAAATAATATTACCCTCTTATCCTGTAGGAATGAATGGTCAGGAGAACCATTGGAAACTGGGAAGATGGAAAATGGTTTCACCAATTTGGCTAAGTTTTTTTTTTTTTTAATTTTATTTACCAAGAGCATGTATTGGTACATTGTATACATACTGATTGCATTTGTCATAGTTAATTTGTACCTGTATGTGAGACATCTTGGATCTTCCCCCTCTTCCCCAGCCCTCCCTTCCACTCCCCCTCTCTTCCCTATTTCCTGCAGGTTTATTTACATTTTTACATTTTTCCTTTTCTCCTTTCTTTTCTTTTTCCCTTCCTTCTTTCCCCCTTCTCTCTATCTAGTTCTCCTCTCTTTTGAATACTATCTTTTTTGTTGTTGTTGCATAGTATCTATTACACCTCTTTGTCTTTATTGACACTTACAGTTTCTCATATCAGAGAAACAATTCGATGTGTACTCATGAGTGTCTGATTTATTTCACTTAAGAGCATGTTCTCAAGGAACATCCATTTATCTACAAATGACTCTAGTTTGTCCTTTTTATGGCAGAGTAACATAAAAATATCCCATTGTGTAGAAAAACCACATCTTCTTTAGTCATTCATTAGTTGTTGGGCATTTAGGTTGTTTCTGAGACTTAGCTATGACAAATTGTGGTGCTATGAACATGGCTGTGCATATATTGTTGTGGTATGATGATTTTAATTCTTCTGAGAAGATCCCAAGCAGAGGATTGGCCAAGTTTTAATATACAAGTCATGCACCACTTAGCAACAGGGAGCCAGGCAATCTCATCTGGTGTGAACATCATAGTTATTATGGTTTGGATCTAAACTATTCGCCCAAATTGATTGGGCCATGGGAGGGCCCTATACCTATCAGTGGATTCCTCTATTGATGAGTTTGTAGTTGAACGTGCTGTTAGGAGGCTGAATCTGGTCAGGGTGGTCACTAAGCGGGTGACTGGTAACAGTGCGGTCTTGTCCCCAGCCCCGCCCTCCTTTCTGTTTCCGGGCTGCCGTGGGTTGAGCACCTTTCCTCTCCTAGGCCTCTCTGCCATCCTGAGAGGAGCTGGGGACAAGAATACACCGCTACCAGTCACTGAACCGTGAGCCAGAATTGTGGGGGTCGGGTATTGCGTCCTAGTGATGGGAGCGAGCTGAGGCAGGCGTGTACTTGCACAAGCCTGGATGGTGCAGATCAGTCCTTGGAGTCCATGTAATCAGGAGCCGATAAACATGAGATGTGTGAGCCTGCTGCAACTGCTCTGCAGTAAGCTTTTTCAGAAGCAGGATTATACCCTAAAACAACAACTTGTAGTACAGAAAGTACATAACCCAGTAACAATCACTTATTATCATCATCTAGTGTGGAGTACTGCTCATAACTGTGTGGGCAGCACAGTGAGGCTGCTCACACCAGCCCCACCACTGTGTGTTAGGAACTCATCGCTGTACGACGTTAGGGTGGTTACGACGTGGTTAAGCGATGACGGTTTTCAGATCCGCCGTGATTGTCCTGGAGCACTGGTCCGTGTGCTGTCCCTCCATGACCAGACTGTGAGTCCAGTCATGTGGCGTGACTGGATGCAAAGAAATGTGGAAACCATTCCTTACATACTGCATCTTTATGAACAGCTCATTTTAAAATGCGGCTACATAACAATTCTATTATCTTTATTTTTTCTCTTATTTGGAATTTGTCTACATTATGGTAAGTGTTAAAATTTTGGCTGGCTGCTATATCCCCACTACCTAGAACATTGTCCAATATAGGAGCACTCCATATATAGTTGAAAGAATGTTAATAAAACTACTAACAAATTTAATAAATTTATCTTTCTCTGATGATCAAAATTGGAGTACACATTTCATGATATGGAAAGTGTCAGTGTCATTACTTGGTCAGACCCACCGTTTAAGAAAGTGCCTTGGCAATACAGCATGTGCTCAGTAAATAAAAGTCTTGTTCAATATTCATGTCCAAGCTGTCCATATGAAGGACACCTGCCAATTTTAGTGTCATTCCTGGCAATTACGTGGCCAGTTATTCGGACCACTGTCACCGTTTTCTCAAGACATTCTCTTCTACAGAGAAGAGTCAATAAATATTGTAAGTTTCTTGGAGACTAGCCCAAAGTAACTCTGAGAAACATAACTTAAAAACAAAAAGCCACCTCTCCGTTTTTCCCCTGGGAATATATACAAATTTTGCTTTAAATTTCGTAACACATTTGCATGTTTATGACCGCCAATATAAAATTGATATGCTAATTACTGGCTGCTTCTATAATAATTTCTCAGCAAGTCCAGACATTCATTGTACTTAACGTTTAGGAAGGCTGTCAACATGTCCTCTGACTCCTATACCCCTGTACTGTGGGCTGCTGAGCACCAAAGACCGGAAACGACTATTGCGTAAAGATGAAACCCAACCTTCAATTAGTTGTCCCTTTTGAACAAAGTGATTTATACGTTTACTACTGAAAATTTACAAATCAATGACAAAAAGAAAATGAAAATCACTGATATTTTCAAGCACTTAAAATAGTCAGTGTGAAAGTTTTGGTGTATGTCCATGTAATTATGTGTGATAGACCCATTTATAGATACGGTAATACAGATAATTTTGAAACTTGCTTATTCCTTGCTAATTTACTGCAAGCATTTCCCAGCATTTTAAGGGTTCTTCTCAGAATTGTTTAAACCCTCCATTACCAGATCTTCTATTACTAGTTTCTTCCTATTTGGTTCTCAACCTTTGTATCTCCTTGCTCAAGTTCTCCTGGTTACCATATCCAGGAGCTGGCACCCTGCTCCATCTTTGTCCTGCCACGAGGCCCCGTCATTTCTTATTTTCTGTTTTCCTTTATAGACAACAAACTCCCTGAAGCAAGGAAAGTATTCACTGTTTTATTCTTGCTGTCTAACCAATGTCTGGGCAGTTGGTAGGAGTTCAGGAAACACTTCTGAAGAACTGAGAAACTGAGTGAGTAGAAAGCAAAGAAAATTCCATTGATAAATCCACCATAGTGACTTACATGCTTGTTTTTAGACACCTGGGTCATTTACAGCTCTTTGGTTATTACAAACTCTATTTTGATATATTTCTCTGGATAAATTTTTGTGCACATTTTTTTTTGAGTTTAAATTCCTAGAAATAAAATTGCTTAGACAAAAGATAGGTAAGATTTTAAGGTTTTTAATTTATATTATCAGAAAGTCTGGCAAATTACATTCGAATCAGCAGCACTTCAGTTTGACATTTTATTCAAAAGTAGTAGACTTTTTGGTTTCAGAACAGTGCTGATAGACAGTGAGGGAATTTTGTCCCATTTTAAATAACATTTTTTTTGATTTATAGGTAATTATATGCATATAATTATTTTCATATGCTTATTTTCATTATCATTTCTTCCTTTTCTTTGGTGAATTGTTTGTTCATACATTTTACTAATTTAACTTTTAAAATTGATTTATGAGTGTATCACATGGCAGGAATCTATTTCATTTCTTGTCATTTATTTTACAAATATTTTCCCTTGTTGCGATTTCTCTGCCATTTGTGCATATTATATTAAAATTTTCGTGTTATATAAAGTTTAAAATATCAACAGACACAATATATACATATGTGAACTTCTTTTATTCTTCATCCAGCTTCAACAATTATCAACTCATTTTTAATCTTCCTTTATCTTTCTCCACTCAATTCCCCGATTTTGTCTCTTCCCATCTCCTGATTATACTGAAGAAAATTCCACACAGTGACACTTACTCTGTAAATACTTGAATACCTATCTCTAAGTAAAAAAGACTCTACCTTTTCAATATAGCCTCCAAACTTAAAATTATAGATAATGGAATGAAATAGAGAAAAATTGAAATTTTATGTAACTTTAATCTTTTCCTTTGTGGTTTCTGCTTTTGTTATTATTCTTAGGAAAACTTACCTTTATGATTTGTTGAAAAGTCACTTATTTTGTTCCAATTATATTATTAATGTATAACTTTCACAGAACATTTTGAAAAATATCGATGGGTTAAAAAATTGAACCTCATAAAACTCAAGTATATCACATTCAATTTTGTAGAGTATAGATTATATCACGAAGACATTTTACAATTTAGATTTTCAAAATCAGAACCACATTCTATTGTAACTTGGCACTCACTGTAAATGTCATTCCATGCCAATAACTATTGACTGGCATTATTATTTTCTAAAGTGCATTTCATTCTATTGTAAAGCTGGAGCACAATTTCTCTACAATGTAACTAATTAAATGTATACTGAATCTTTATAATATACCAGAAACTACATCTGACGCTAAAGAAACAGAGATGTGTAAAACAATTAAGAACAATGCAACTTCCTGTATATAGCTTGCTGTCATTACAAGCATTTTTGTTCAAACATTTTTACACCAGAGTCAATTATTTCCTTCGGATAAATTTGAAATGAACATTAACTTTTAAAGAATGATTTTTATAAATTACCAAATTTTCTTAAAAATTATTGTGACATTTTGCAATTCTAGATGCACTATATTAACATTAGCACTAGGTGTCATTGTTTTGTTTAATCTTTGGTAATGCAGGAGATGAAAAACAATTTTTCACTATTGTTTTATTGAGTCTTTCATTTATTACTGCTGATATTCCTGTATGCCTGGTAATGAACCTTGTTGTATTGTTTCATTTGTGAATTGCCTGTTCCTCCTCTTTGCACATTTTTAAGATTGAGGTACCTGCCTTTTTATCTCTTGCAATTTGTTTTTTTTAAAAATATAAACACTTACTGCATCACAACAGTGGTTTTATGTGGAAGTCATATATGGAAAACTGCTAAAAATGTTTAGCTAGGTAAAATACTGGAAAGCCTTAAATTTGAAGTTGATCTACATTAATGGTATTGATCCAACTTGGAGACTTTTCTACACTGTTCAACACTGTATGTAAATATTTTTATATGGGAAAACTTAATTTAAGGCACCAATCCATGAATAGGTCAAATCACTCTTTAGTGGTGAATGTAGAGCAATTATATTTTTGTGTTGAAAGAAGAAAAGGGCTTTCAGTGGCTATGGAATTACTAATGGATGATAGAGTCTTCTGGGGCAAAAATGGTACATTGGCCACGACAAAAAGTCATTGTACCTGCAGGCTGTTAGATTATGTAACATGATGTGGAGAACTCAGAATAATTCTTGATATGAATATAACAAAAGTCACCAATGCAATTAGCACCCCTGCAGGCAATCTTGAGAATAAAGCTAAGGATTGAATTAGTGTGCAGAATAAAATATATTCTTACCTATGAGACAAAATAGTATGGGAACCTGGACTTTCCTAGATTAGATTCTCTCTTGACAGTTAATAGGAAAATAACTTCAATTTCTAGGACCATTAGTTGCCTACCTCTTATGGGTAATACATTATCTTTAAATTAAAACAAACAAATAGGATACCTGTCAAACTGTGTGTCAGTATAAAGACAAGCTCTTAACAAATTGTAAGTGGGGTCTCTAACCTGATCTACTTAAAAGGCTTTGACAAGTAGAAGAGCATAAAACTAATTTTCATTTTCAAAGAGATAAATAACTTTTAACCAAAAATTTGAAGAAACTAACAACTTTTACAGTTTTTCATAAGTAGTGGTAGTGCATCACATTGATTTTCTTTAATCACAACATTTTTAGATAAAAACTGAGTGATATCTCTTGTGTTAGTGCTACATTTTTTTGTTTTTGTTCAATTCTCATATTCAAGGTAGAAACAGTGATTGGAGGCTGGAGATGTAGCTCCGGGTAGATTGCTTGTCTAGCATGCACGAGGCCCTGGAGTTTGAGTCCTGGCACCGGAGAAGAAAGAAAGAAGAAAGGGAATGGCGGGGGGAGAGGAAGAGAGAGAGGTAGGGAGGGAAAAGAAAAGCAAGAAGGCTGGAAGGCAGACAGGAAGGAAGACAGGAAGGAAGGAAGGAAGGAAAAAAGGAAGGAAGAGAAAGAAAAGTGGCTTGAAGGTGAATTTACTATCTTGTTTTACAGCATGTGAGTTCAATAATAGCATGCTTCAAAACACGTTAATTACCAACTTGTTGAGTAGTGTCTTGGGAATATTCTGCTTGTCCCTTACCCAGCACACTTTGGTTGAAGAGGCCTTTAGCCTGCGGGAAACCACCAACCACAACACTGACGGCATAAAGGAGCGGCAGAAATCATTTCAGTGCTTGTGCAAACACTACTTGATTCACTGTTGTTCTCAGTGCTTGCGTTGGATGGGGAAGATAGTTTTAATTTTTCTTATGATTTCACTTAAAAATAAAGTGAATGAATGTAATGAGATAGAAAAAACCTTTTGAGTCACATAACTCAAAATTCCAGTGGTACCCTGACTGCAGGTATGAGCAGACACATGAATCGAAAGTATTTCTCTAGGATCCCATTTCTCTTTTTCAAAATTTAATCTCGACCTTCTCTTCTCCTGGCTCTATTTAAAGGCAACTTCTACCTAAATTTCTTCCAGAAGTCCCAACCTTTGCTAACAGGACAGGCTGAATTCAGACATAACATCACCAAATCAACACTGTGGTCAGGGAGATACTTCCCTGAACGCCCTTCAAGGTTCAGTGAGAGAATAGTGGGGAGAAGCCCTGAGAAAGACCTCTATGTTGTGGAAGTTAAGTCTACTACTCCCGAGAGTGTAGAGTTTTCCACTATTGGGTGCTCTTTCTTTTGTATTGTGCCTGCTTCTCATGTCAATATAGTTATAGAAATAAACTTAGAGATTCTTTCCTGTCACCAACTAAGGAGTTAGGGATACCACGGCAATCCTGAGGGATGTACCTGAAAGATATAGATATCTAGAAAATTGTACCCATTGATGATATTGTCCAGGTCACCTAAATATTTACAAATCTTTTGTAAAAATTTTTATGCAAAATAATTTTAGCAAAAATCCACTCTTCTGAAGGAATACTAACCTAACCTGATTGAAAATGGCTATACTTATCTTGCCTTTTTTTTTTTAATGATGCTGGGGATTGAATCTTGGGCCTCACATACACTAGACAAGCACTCACCACTGATCTACATCCCTAGCCTGATATTTTTGTGGGCTCACCTTCAATCAATTAGCTACCTTAGAAAAAGTCACATACACTTTTTTGTTGCTGTTGTTGCCCATATATTGCAGAAGGATGTGATTTATAAATGAGAATGGTTATTCCATCTAGTTGTAGGCATAACATTACTTTTGAGACCATTATACAATTTACCCAAGAGAACAAAACAACAACAAAATCAGACTATATCTTCTTTAAAACATCTATAGGAAGTCCTCAAGAGTTATGTCAGTTTCTTACAAATAAGAAAATGGCATTCTGAAAAATAGGTGACTTTTGATCCTAAAATACCGGGGTATAGATATGTTCTACAAGGAGGTTTAGAATGGCCGAATAGTTCAGTAAACCTCTGCCCATTGCTACTAATAAAGATTTTTCAGTTTCATATGATTTGGGGGCGAGGAGCTGCAAAGTTTTAGTTGTACAACAAAAAGAATGTTTACCACGAACAAGAGAAATCAGCTGGACATATGATAATCCACTAGAAAACTGTGAGACTTTTTTCTGTGGTTATTTCTGTTCTCAGTGAAAGTTGGGAGGAAAAGGACAAATAGCTAAAAAAAAGCGTTTCTTTGAAAATGAATCCTTTGAAAAAGAGTGATCTTAACGTTTTTCCTGAGCCACAAAAAGATGTTAGTAGATAAATTTATAATAGAGAGAGGAAAGGGGAAATACTCAAATGAAAACATTCAAATTCCTCCCACATTAGGACCTGATTATGAAATGATTATTCCAGATAATTAAAAATATTATTTTGACTGCTCATTGCACCAAAGCTATAACAAAATTCAAAATCACACTTCAAATAGTTTGTCTACCCAGCAGAAAATATGTTACATTCTTTCAAGAGAAACTGGGCTCCACGTGCAGACCAGAATAGGTTTTGTGATATATCAATAACATATAAATAAAAGTATTACTTGAGCAGTTATTTTTGTTTATTTGTTGACAAAAATCACATAGGTGTAGTGAGTATTCAATGCTCTAACCCGGTTGTTTTACTCTTTTCTAGGATAGTGTGTTTTGTTGCATTTTTGGATTGTCAATAATTTTTAAAATGAACTCCTATCAGGGAATTACTAAATCTAAGCACTCTATCATGAAATTGGATATTGTAATTTTTCTCAAATACTATGCCACTTGTCTATCTTATGGCATTCTCACCACTGTATTTTGGAAACACATAGCTTATTTAGTTTCTCATCTTCACAGCTGGAATAGAATTTTGTCTTAGGATGTATCATACATTGAGTCTCAACCACATTACACCTGATTTAAATTACATTTAAAGGAGATTTTGAAGTTTAATTTTTAGGGTTGCTTTCAGAATGAGTTAAGTCTTTTGGGGTCCTTACGATGAAATAAATTCATTTTGCATGTAATAGGGACATACATTTTTAGGGCACTAGGGGTGGAATGTGACTGAAAATTCATATGCTAAAATATTAAATCTCAATGTAATCATTTTAGGAGGTGGGACTTTTGAAAAGTAAGTAGTTCAAGAAAGTAGGAGCCCTTATGTGTGGGGATCTGTTTTTATAAATAAGAGACATGAAAGCTGACTCTGGTTCTCTGTTCCTTGCCATGTGAGGACACAACAAGCAGGTGGCCATCTGCATGTCTGGACGTGGACTTGGCCAGATGCCAGATGTCAGGATCTTGATTTTGAACTTTTCAGCCTCCAGAACTATGCAGAGACTGCCATTTCAGCCACTCTGTCAACTGCAATGTAATACAGCAGCCCAAATGACTAAGACATAGCCCGGCGGAAAATGAAACACAGACACAAAAGTTAATTTAAAATATTTTATTAATTTGCTTTATTTTCCTCATTTGTGTTTCTTTTTGATGTGATGTAAGTAATATACTTAAGGGATATCTTTTTACTTTAAGGACATGACATGCTTTGGGTTTCAAGTAGAGAAGAGAAAAGGAGCCTAAGAAAAGGACTATACTGGGAAGAACACAGGCTGGTGGTCAGGCAGAAATAGTGTGGATTTTTGACTTGGGGCAGCTTACGGTAGCTTCGGTTCCCTGGTCCTGGAGAGCACATGGTTGCTCTAGCTAAAAGGGTAGTGTGCGGGTTAAATACGCGAGCCTATATGAAGTACCCAGCAGACCACTGCTGGTAACTACTTGTAGATCTTCAGCAAATACTAAGTATAGTTTTCTATCATAATTCTTGTTTTATTATTTATTCCATAGCCAACCGTGCCTTTTAAAAATCACCCCAAAAGCACTCAACCTGTAACGTATATACAATATATAATATAAATTACAGTGGTTCCTACATTGTAGATACTTATTTCTCACTCAAGCAGTTTTTTCTATTAATGGCTACATGAGTCAGGGGCCTGGATTTCTTTCAGCTTTTGGGCTACACCATCTTCAAGGCATGAGTTCCCAGAAAACAATGGTCACCTGTATAAATCTAGAAGCATGAAAAAAACATGGAAAACGGTTCTTGAAAGAGTTCTATGGCCGTATTTGGAAGAACATATGGCTCCCGATCATGTCCCACTGGCTAGAGCTCCATAATATGACCATATCTAATTTCCAGTAACACTAGCATCAAAATCCAACTGTTTTCCCAGAAAGGAGATAAGTTAAGAGACAACCAACTAGTCTTTGCCACATCAAGAAGTCAGCAATATCAAAGGCTAGAATGAACAAAATATAGCAAACTAGAGTATAAATAGACAAGCTATATTTTGAAACTATATAATTTTGTAAGGGGTTTACTATAATGGGTAATTTGTGATGGGTACAATAGGGCTGGCAGAAGAAGATACGAAGGAATTTCTAAAATAACCAAATCTTTATGAAAAGGAGTGTAGTGTACCTGAGGAAGTCTGTGGAATGCGGAGTGCAAAACGGTTAAGTAGATGTTGCATTCTTGGGGATAGTCTGGAGATATTTTTGGACCTGACAAGGGCCAGTAACACTTATGTGAATGGAAGGTTAGAGAGTAGCTGATAGGCGCAAGATTAAATAAACCACTCTTAATTATCTTTCACTCTAACTGGTCACTCAAAGTCTTAGGAATCATTTTGGAGCACATGAGTTGACCTACGATCACTAAATTGTTGGTGAAATCACATGTGTTTTCTCCAAATCCATGAGTACTTGCTTATACACATGTATCCATGCTGACATACGTGTATAGAATAAGTTTTACCAGGAAATTTGCAGCCTTTATCTTTTACTCAGTTCGAGCTCTTTAAGCTACGTACACAAAATAATTATAGAATTGTAGTTAGCTACTTCCTTCAATTCTCATATATCTCATCTTGGGATAGTGATTTAAAGGGAAGAAATGAGGAAAGCAATTGAAAGTTTACCTGCACAAGGTAGAGTGGTTGATTTCTTTTTCTGAAAGGTTACCTCTATCTATCAATTGCAATGCATTTGTGTGCCCCTGACCTCAGATTCCTGTGTTGAAATCCTGGCGACCAAGGCAGTGGTCTTAGGGTGGAGACTCGGGGAGGTCATAAAGACACGAAGGCAGAGAATTCACAAATAGGCTCTGTGGTCTTCTGAAGGACACCTTAGGGAGATCCCTTGGTCCTTCTACCATGTGCAGTTAGGGTGAGCAGATGGCCATGAGGCAGTGGCACTCCCTGGACACCAAATCTGCCATGGCCTTCAGCTTGGGCTTCCCAGCCTCCAGAACTGTACAGCTGGTTTTTATTTTCTTATTTATGTTCAAATTTTAATTCTGTAAATAAAATTTGTATGCTTTCCTAAAATGGCTATTTGGGTTAAACTTATTTGGGTTGATTTTATTTGACTATGTGAATGGCTTCTGTTTGGAAAAATATGTTAAAGATGTCAACACTTACAAGTTTAATTTGTGGAGCTCATGAATAGGATTAGGGCCCTTATGAAACAGGATGCGGAGAGCTGCTTTTCCCTGGCCCGCGTGTGAGGTTGCCCTGAGAAGGCGCCGTCTGTGAGACAGAAAGCTGGTCCTCAGCAGAAATCAAATCTACCAGCAGTTTGACCTGGGACTTCCCCACCTCCAGAACAGTGACGAATCAGTTCCTGTTGCTTATAAGCCACCTTCTCTGCAGTAATTTTCTTTTGACAGCTGACCAGCCAGAACTGTACAGAACTGTACACCCACTTTGTAACCTTGGGCAGACTGCCGCTTAATGCTTTAAACCAGGGCTTGCTTATTCATAAGATGGGAATGTCCATGCCCTCCTTTAAGGGTTATTAGGAAGAGTAAATGGAAAACAATGTGTGACTAAAGCCCTTAGCAAAGTGCCTGGTGTACATCAGGACACCGAAAATGATAGGAAGCATTAGAGTTACGAATTCGAGGTGAATTACATGGAAAGGAATGAATATGGGAAGCAGTGCCGGGGATCAAACTCCTAGGCAAGCACCCCACCACTGAGCAACATTCTCATCTCTAGAAAATGAATATTAATTGTATATAATACATACAGAATGAGAGTTTCAACTACTACTGTTTTATTAGGTATATGGAAATAGAGGTTTATAATCCAGCTCCACCAAAGCATTTTAGCTGCCCGCCTTCCGTTCTTCCTTCCTTGGTTCCTTCCTCCCCCTCTGGCCTCCTCTGGCCTCCTCTTCCCTATCTTTCGATGCCATCTCTTTCCCTTCTGCCCTTTACTCTTTTCTCTTCTCCTTCAATTTCTTCTTCCTCTTAGAAAGTTTTGTTTTAAATGGTCTTTAGAGGAACCCACCTGAATTGTGAGATGGCCACCAAAAAGCAACTCCTTGAAGTTGTGCACCCTGACAAAAGAAAGTTCACTCTCAGTATCCCCAAGCACTACAGGTAACATCAGTGCCCACAAGACTGCCCTTGGTATTTGCACCAGGCCCTGGAGGGTCCTGAGGTACACGCAGAGGCGAGATAGTTCTTAAAGAAGATTCTGGAGGGGAGCTAGCGACCTGAGAGACGGCTACAGTAGCACTCACTAACTACAGGCTGAGGAAGGGACCTCGGTTATATCCAGATTTCTAGTACTTCTCACACTAATTAGGACCAACTAAGAAAATGTATTAAACATAAAAACCTAAAAGCTACCAAATTTCCAATTCAGGATACTTTTTGTAATGAGAAGAGCAAAGAAATGAGAAGATCTTAAAATACTTTGTCTCTTCAGACTAAAGAGGCAAAGGCAGAGAGACAATCTGACTGGAGCTGAGGAATCCTCAAAGGACACAGAAGGAGTGGGCACAGATTGTTCATTTAATCCAGACTCGTGAGGGACAGGCAGCACCCCTTAGAAACCAAAACGGGTGGACCCAAGACTGGCGTGGGAAAACCAGCACACCTCTTCTCTTGGACCTGGTTGGGGCGCCTGGGTTCTGTTTTCAAATAGATATCTCAGTTCTGTGCCTGTAGAACAACGCAGAATTGTGACTTGGATTTCCCATTTATCCCGGATGACCTATGCACTTGGACAGTTAGAATGATTTATTGGGGGACATGGCGGGTGCACACGTCCCAGTAGCTGCTCTCTGCACTGCTCATAATCATCTGGAAAGTATTGCATGAAGTGTTTTCAATAACTTCTGACTTCCAAAGCTAATCTTCCTTAAAAATAAAAATCTTACTGGTCTTTCCGATTACATCAAGAGAAAGTCTGATGTTAACATGTCTTTAACACCTAAAACTTGCTAATGACTTGCTAATAACAGCGAGCAGGAGTTCAGTAAACAGCTGACTCTATCATATGACTGGTGGGCCGACAAGCCTCGAGAGGAGATAAAGGAAACACTAATCGGAGAAGACCACAGATATTTGCAGTCCCAAATCTGGAATCCACAAATACAAGACGATTCCTATGTTAGCTTACTCAAAGGTAGTGTGTAAGTGGAACTTGGTATCACAGAGACCTAAAACGTAGACTTTAAGAAACGTTAATCTAAATTCGTGGATGACAGGAAAAAATATCAATGAGTCTCAGGGTGTATCCCTAATCTTTTGAGTTTCACATGACATACCCCTTTATGCTCCTAGCATAGACAGAATATTGGATGGACCTTGGCTCAGACCCACTGAACTAATTCTTGTGCTTTTAACTAAAATCCTCTATTTCTTTGAAAAGACCTCTTTTAAATTGCAGATGAAGCTGGTCTGGGGAAAGGTGTCCCCAAAGAGAAAGTAGCATAAGTGCCCATGTTAGTGCTATCTTACTGTGTGCACAGGATAAATCTAATGCAGATTGAACTAATCTAAAGTTCAACATCTGTTTCATTCAAAGTGGTACATTTGAAATTCAATGCAAAGAAGGACTTTCAAGCCTGGCTTTTATTCTGAACAACTAATTGCTGTAGTCAGTTTCCAATTTTTGAGTCCATAAAGCCTCTTTGCTAGCCCCAGTAAAAGTCCCATAAAGTAGCATTACAGTCTGATGAATGTATTAGGGGTTTTATTCTGTTTTTGAAAAGAACCATTGTATATAATTCGATACATTTTTTAACTTAGTAATATTGAATGTCAGTAATGTTGAATATCACAGACGGGGACCCGTGCTTTGGGTAGAGACAGACAGGACAGAAGTTCATGTCTTCCGCTGGGTAATTTGGGATAAGTTATTTGTAGCTTAAATCTCACACCAGTTTTTCTATAAAGTGGGATATGAATAACACTTAGCCCATTGATGTTTTTGGGAGTATTAAACAATGATTTAAGTGGGGCCTTAGCATCATACCCGGTAAGGAGTGAGGGGTCAGAGCATATTATCTGTGATTAATTACCAGTGTCGTGGCTTTCTTCAGCCCTGATCTTTTGAATTAATAGTTGGGCTAGTAGATCAGAGATATTCAGGTTAAATGTATATTTTTAAGTATCTCTTGATGTTTTCAAACACGATGTTTTCATGTTTGGCACAATGAAAATAACTTGACAACTTTTTTTTAAATCTGGAAGTTTTGATATTTTAAGGCTTGTAATATTGGTGGTATAAAATTTGTCCATCAACTTTATTTATTCATATTTTCGACAACATCCTCTTTGGCTAGGTCTGCCCTGGGCCACTTTCTTTTCACCACTCTCCCAAGGTGACAGGGTGTTTAGAACTGGAGGGCTAGATCTGAGAGCTCCCCTGTGAAAATTCCCCTCAAACCTGCCACCTTTTGTGAGTGAGACTCAAGGCTAGGGCGGCAGTGAGGTTAGTGGTTGTACCAGTTCAATCAAGTCGCAATTTACACTCTGTGCTCATTTTATTACATTATGTGGGTCTCAAAGCTGTGAGATCTCAGCATCTCCACTTGCAACTTTCTTGGACCTGCTGAGTAGTAGTTTTCTAGATAATCCCTATAATTTCAATACACTTCCAATCTCTGAGTGAACATCAATAGAGCAAGATTTAAAATGTTTTATGTATGTATGCTTTGCGGAAGTGTAAGAGACTGAGGCTGCCACTGTGGTTCATTTATATAAGGAAAATGGGCTTGACAATTATTGCATGGCAAGCCATCGCTAACTATCACCTTATTAAGAGTTTTCATTAGGCACCTTCTCTCAAATGCTTGCTAAAGCTTTTTCTGTGTATATGCAGCATTGAGTATACATGTAAAATAACTATGCATCATATATATATGTATATAAATTTATCTCTAACAGGACAAAGTCATAATGGATAATACACACTCAGTTATTGTTCAACTGATTTGTGAAGCCTTGCCTTTGTCGATTCTGACATAGGGTATAGTAGGTGCTCAGTTATTACTAACATAATTTATTTGTGTCTGTCTTGACTTTGCCCAACCTGGGATGATGCCTGGCACATGGGTGCTCGAGAGCAAGGACTATCTGGCCTTAAGAAAATATGTTATTTCCCTATAATGTGCTTCACACGGTATCAACTATGGCACCAAATTCAGATCGACACCAATTTCAGTAGTCGAAACTGAAATTATCAGGAATTTAGAGAAATGTTACTCAGGTAGTGTGCATTTGAAAATTGTGGTCATCCTGTTCTAATGTTATAAATAGGCTTGTCTTTGAGGTTGCATACTACTGCTGCAGCAGCGAAGTGAAGCATCTGCTGGCTCCACAGAAACTCCTCCAAACAATTAAAGAAGAACTTCTGAGCAGACAGAAGTAGACCGATCTCTGAACCAAGTCAGTGCAAAGGTGTGAGATTTTGCGTGGGGTGTTAGAATCACTGTAGCTCATTTTAGTAGGAAAGATGATCTTGAAGAACAGAGTTGTAAGTAATAAATGAACAGGGTCATATTTTGGTTTTCTAGAATCAGCTAATTTTTTGCAAAACACCAATCTTAAATTTGTATCCCGAAGACAATATGTATGTTTTCTTTATAAATAAAGCATTTTGATGTTACCAAAGGTATACCACTTGTTCTAAAAAACTTTAATCACTATATATAGCTGAAAATTTGCTTTTTAAAATGATCTATTAAACCTGAAAAAGTAACCAGCTAATGTCTAAAATTGTTTGGAAAAAAAGTCCTGCTCCGTAATTCTGCGTATGATGCCTGGATTAGACAGGGCTGATGGCTTGATCTGCCAGGGCTAACCTGAAAACTGCTGGCTCCTTGGATGAGAGCCAAAGGTTGCCCTTGGGGTTCAGATAAGCCAGTTAATCTGCTGCCTGCAACAACTAGTCTAGACATTGAGTTGCGTGGGCACAGCACTTGTCAGCGATGTTGTGGATTGACTACATTCTTATTTTGCCTGTTGCGTAGTCCTGGAATTACAAAGATGTTTTGGACTTGAGAATGGCATATTTGCTTGACATGACTGAAAGAATGTTATATAAGCTGAGGAGCTGAGTTTGCACGATCTTTTGGAGATCAGTTCCCAGGCACCAGTGGGGAGAGAAAATAGTGTGCAATAGGTCTAGCTTGCTTTATTCATGCATAAGGAGGTAATATGGAATCCATAAGCTGGTATTAGACTGCACTTCTGATCCTCTGAGAGGTTCTTCTTGCTCTGAGGATCCTTAAAGGCCATTGAGAGACTCACTTGGGACCCTGTATGCTGATGCCGCTGAACTGGACGACATGCCCAAAATGAGAAAGTGACTTTGTAAAAAGTCAGTGCCTGGGCCAAAATGTGATGCAAAATTCTATCCTTAGAACAACTGCCCTCAGGAAATCAAATAATAACAAATGCTAGCAAGGCTGCTGGGAAAAAAGGAATACTTCTATCTCGTTGGTGGGAATATAAATTGGTACAACCACTATGGGAACCAGTATGGAGATTCCTCAAACAACTTAAAATAGAAATTCCATTCGACCCAGCTATTCCTTTTCTAGGTATCTTACTGAAAGAGTTAAAGACGTCTTACTATGAAAATGCATACCCCTGTTTGCAGCAGAGGGACTGGTTACAACTAACTCTTGGAAGCGGCCTATGTAGCCATCAACAGATGAAAAGATAAAGAAAATGTGGTAGTTAGTGACTACTCTGCCATAAATATGGATAAATTTGGTCATTTGCCAGAAAATGGATACACATTGAGTCATAATGTTAAGAGAAACAAATCAGACACACAAGTTTAAATACAGTATGATTTCTCTTGTATGCAAGACCCAAAGTATAAATAAATCAAAGAGCAAAATAAGAGACAGAAAATACTGTAGGAAACAGAAATTGAGCTTTTCCAAGTGGGGAAGTACCAAGAGATGGAGAGGATAGGAAAGGAATAGGTGGGAGACATAAAAACCATTAATATGCGTTATGTGCATGTAATCATTGTATACTACAAACGAGTACTAATAAAAATAAAAAATTTGAAAATTCTACCCTTATTTCATATTTTGGTATAAAAATTCTAAAATATATTAGCAATAAAATGGGTGTTCCTCAGGTCTTGTAGTCTCCAGAGCAACTACCTGCAGCCTAGAGAGACCTGAAGACTCCAACTTACAACGGGGAGGCCACACCTGATTCGATTCATTTTGATTTGTACTCTATCTTATTCAATATTGAGCCCGTACTTCATTTATGATGTTCAGAACAAACTACTGATAATTTCTGTGTCAGTGAAAATGGTTATGACAAATAAGAATATTGCCAAGAAAAAGGTGGACAGCCACCATTACATGGTTTCTTGGAGATTGTGACTAGGCTGAAACAAGGGAAAGATTCCAGACCCACCTGTAAATCTGACCTCCTTAATTTTCTTCCACTGGTCTACATATTCTTCTTACATTCACCCACATCTGTGGCCACTGCTGATAGTTTGTGGACACCAAATTTTCTCCCTAGCCTGATTCTTATTCATGCTCCTCCAGGCAAATGCATCCTGAGTGTTGTTATAAAAATATTCTATAGAAACGTTGGATGAAACCATTATTTTATCCTCAAAACATGCCCTTCACATGTGACCCTCTTGGCTTGTCTGCATCATATTCCACCCAGGACTAACCTGAATCCTGGCATCCTCCATGATCCCTTCATCTCCCTCCGTTCCACATCAAATTGCCTTCCAAGTTAGTTGCTTCTACCCACTCTGGATTCCTCTTCTGTGATGGGCAGAGTTCTCTGGGACACTTACTCAGCTTCAAATCAACCTCTATGGAAGAGAGTGGAAGGGGAATGCTGGGCCTCAGCCAGCCCTCCGAGGAACCGAGGGGTGTCCACAGCTGCCGAGCTGTCCCACACTGAACAGAAGTGTCAAAGCCTTCAGAAGGTGTTTTGGGTTGTCCAGCTCCATGTATGTTTCACTTTCTATTTCTTTCACAGTTATTTTTTTTTCCCCCAGGTTTTTGGAACTTTTTGTTTGAACTTTTCCAGGAATTTTCTAACCATGCCCCTTCTCTTTTTCTATACAGGCCCTTTCAACCTAAACCAAATTTATGTCATTCTAGCACATGGAAACTCTCCATAATTTGCAGGATGAAATTCTGATTTTATAGCTTGACTTAGAAGGGACTCGGTAGGTTCACCCTTCTCTACCTTTTCAGACACACTGCTTATAACTGCTCCTGAACCGATCCTAGACACCAGCAATACGGAACTCCTTGCAGTTTTCTAAATCTGCCACATTCTCCTTTATGTTTCTACTCTTCTGTTCCATTTTGAAGTATTTCTCTCACCTTATCTATCTGCTGAATTCATTCTGATCATTCCTCAGGAATCAATTTCATTTCATTGCCTTAAAACACCTACACCCCATTTCTAGATGAAATCAAGTATTCTCATTTCTGTGGGCTCTCACCAAGAGCTGTAATTTTTCATTTGCCTCATACTCTAGCATGCAGAAATTCAAAGGACCAGTAATGTGTATGTGCATGTCTGTTATAAATCTATAAATTCATATTGTATTCTTTATGCTTAGCCCAATTCCGAGCTCAAAGCTGGTTGTATAAAACTGTGAGAAAGCTAGCAGAGGAAGGTAGTGGAACTCTGCAATCACAGCTACTATGGAGGCTGACACAGAAGAATTGTGAATTCAAGGCCTGGGCAACATAGCAACATCTTGTCAAAATAAATAAATAAATGAATAAATAAATAAATAAGAGGATTAATCCCTTCCTTCCTTTTTTGATATACTGATGACTGAAACCAGAGGCACTCTACCACTCTACCTCAGCCCTTTTTAATTTTTTATTTTGAGGACAAGTTGCCCAGGCCAGACTTGAACTTGCACCATCCTGCCTCAGTCTCCTAAGTTACCGGGATCACAGATGTGTACCACCATGCCTGGCAAGAAGCACTTTTTTCTATGCTAACTATGGGCTGTATCCTAATCTACATCTATGTTGCTTTAAGAAGGTCTTTATGAGCTCTGTATCTAATTATTTTGTCAACAGAAATATTAAGATTTTGTGAAATTTATTCTCGATATACTTCAGCTTCTGCATGATTTGCAGGTGGATTCATCATGGATGGATGGACCATCCGTAACGAAGGATCCTGCCTGGCAGGACCTAGAACTGAAACCACAGCAGACTCATAACATAGCCCAGTACCAACTCCAAAGAAGAGATGTAAACATTATGTATCAAACGCATGTACAAAAAAGGGGGTGAGCTGGGGATGAAGGAATGGGAGGTAGAGGCGGAGGAAGGGGGTCTAAAGGGGATTTAAAAAGGAATTAAGATATGTTAGGTACATGTATCAATTTCCCACAAGAATATAAATATTATGCTCTACACACGTATACTAATAAAGTATAAAAATACACACACTCAAAGTCTAATGGGAGAAAGACACTGTAAGGAAATGGAGGGCCCAAGAGGCCTTCTAAAGGCCAAAGAAAAGCACCCTGTCCAACCTAATGCAAAGATGTGGCATGGAGATGTCGTTTCATGTTCATAATACAGTGTGACTGAAAAATACAGTGAATGCTTAAATTTTAAAAACGTATCACAATAATTGGTATTAATCCCCATAAAAATACTCCCCCTCCTTCCAAGCAGAAGTCCTTCGAATGGAGACCAGGCCCATCTAGTGGAGGCAAGACTCCTGGCAGCACGGGAAGGAAGACAGCAAAGAGTTCTGCGTTCAGCTCCCGGGATGAGGCAGTAGCCTCCCTGACACGGCCTTCCCTCCCCGATCTTCTGCCAGCTGCTCTGCCTCAAGCCACCCGTGTTACTAGGCTCCAGGGCAAAGGTGCTCGAGATTCTGCAGAATACCCTCGTCACCAAGCGCAGAGGCAACAGGACTAGTTACATGGTTCAGTCCATCCTCGGTGTGGTTTCTGCCACCTGTGCACTCTAGGATGCAGCTTTTGACACGGAGACTACATTGC
>PVJO010007550.1:0-81048 GCA_004026905.1 Hystrix cristata
TTAATATTCTTATAATTCATAGTAAAAATATTACCAAGATTTCAGGATTCAGAGATCACATCTCTCATTTCTATTTAACCATACTCAGGGAAATCTATAATGTTAATTCATGAAGACTACGAAATCACTGATATACACTTCTCTCCAGTAATAATTCTCAGAACTAAACTGTAATCAGATAGTCAATGAGCATTTGGATAGATGAGCCGAATCTGGAGAAAATATTTACTCTGGTAACTATGGAAATATTGCAGATAACTGTATCTACATGCAGATAGATGATATAGATATCTAGGAAATATGGAGTAAAACTGAAGGTTCACTATTCTTCAGAAGATCTGAGCAACAACATCAGGTAAGTTATACCTAAGGAGCATAAGCTTCCCGATTTATATTCAGTTATTAATACTTCAATTATCTACAGTCTTTTCATCTAGATGTTCGAATAAACTTACAAAGGAGGTACCATTCTGTTAGGTAATTGCGTGATCAATTCTGTCTCATGTGAGGAGGTAGGAGTCTAGAAGGGCCTATATTATATCCTTTCATAAAGCACTCGATACTCAGGGCACCATTTACAGTGAAGTAGGAGATGTTGTAACATGTATGGCTGTTACCCAACCATCAGAGGAAAAAGTGATATAACAGCAGTAATGTATACCATGCACTTGTGCTTGCTCAGAGGAATATTGGTGGTGGAGGAGCGTGTTCCTTTCTCAAATACTGGCTTATAATCTTTAGACTGAGGAAACTGACTGCATCAAACAATGTGAAAACTTGACAGCGACAAAGTTGGTGACATCTTAGTATCAAGGTTCTGAAAAGAGACAGTAAAACACTGATTAGTCTGCCAGAATCTTCCTAGAAACACATGTTGTTAGGAGTAGATTTTAACAAGTTTTGAAAGAGGTAAGAAAGACAATTTGGGAGAGAAAAGAAAGGTTAAGGAATTTTAAAAATGTCAGAAAAATTGTCCAGAAAATTTTCCCAAAGAGCCAGATAAATGAATTTTCTTGAATGAAACTGGGCACTGAGTTGGGACTAATGATTAAGGGCAGGAAAATGAGTCAGAAACGAGAGACTAGAAGCCTAGACGCTAGATTTGTGCATGTCTTGTGAGTTGTGATCTACCATTTCCAGTCTAAGTCTAGCAAACAGCTGAACACTTAGTAAATATTTCAGATAATTGGAGAAATTGATAAGGAGTGTCCTGCCAGAACTTATTAACAGGATGATGGCTTAATCAAAATGGTATTTCTTGGAAGGAATTCGTAGGATGCCCAAAAGAAGATATACAATCTAGACCTGGGAGAATTGATTTGAGCTGGCAACGAGCTACACCTGAAATAATCACAATTTAAATTTCAGCAGAAAAATAAGGAGATGGAGAAATATATAAATGGGAAAGAACACAGAAAGAAAACTCTGTATGATGAGAATAACAAGGAATTATGTACCTTCAAATTATTAAACTCAGTTTTTGATAGATTAGTTTGCAGGGCTGTTTGACTAAGGCAAACAAACAAAAACAAACAAACAAAAAACAGAACACAGTGTAAATGCTGAAAAGAACACAAAGTAAGAATTTGAAGCTGCAGATCCAAGCTATCCATGAACTTTCTCCCCACTGAAAACACTCTGACATACTGGTAAATTCTTGAAGTGATTTTTGACTCAGCAGTAGAGAATAGAGAGAAAATGACACTGTGTAGCTAAAATTATGGGGTGCTGACATTAAATTCGTGCCCCCCCCCAAAATCGAGTCAAAGTTGTGTTCAGAAAACTGTTAACCTAATATTCTGGGTTCTCTTGAGGAAAATGATTTAAAAGTCTCACAATAAATCAATTTAAATATTCTAAATTAATTTAGTGAAGAGAAGTATAGAATAAGGCTAAGTCAGCTCTCTAGCACTGTGGTACTGTGCACCCAGGGAAAGCAGATGGCTGCTGCCACAGAACTATCCACTTCTGCTACATGGATCGGATTTCCAGATTCCAAATGGAAACAAGTAGCTACATTTCGCGAAGTGGTGACAAGACTATCAGATCCATAATGCTCTCTTAAGAATTAAGAGTGATTATTTACTATGATATGATCTCTCATGAGAACCTGTGTCTTGGTTGTGACAGAAAAGGGGAGGACAAACGTCAGCTTTCTCAAGCCACTGCAGTATTACTTTACACACCCAAGTGGTAATTCACTAGAATTATAATTCTCCTATTTTTTTTATAAATATATGCTAAAATACATTAGGGGAACTTTAGAAGCTGCAATGTTTCAGGCTGTTACCAGAAAAGTGCCCTCTATACAAAAACACAGAAAAGTGAAATGCCCTCAGGTCCACCTAGACATAAGTGAGTCATGTGGATTTGAGTTCTTTAATCCAGTGATGGGCTACTTTCATGAGTATCAGGACTGGTTTTTCAGAGCTAAATATCTTAGAGAGCCCCCTGCCCCGATTATAATTTGGCACTCATTTCCTTAGTTTACCACTAATGCTAACACCCACAGATACTTGCCAAACACTGTATTAATTAGTTTCCTCCACTTCCCCAGGGCAAAGTGAAAATCACACAGTAATCCATCCCTGATGCTCATCACACTTAGGGACCCCGGTAGCATCACATACAGGGCTTCTGAGACACTGGCAAGAACAAATCTCATCTCTCAATAAAGTGTCTACAATATCTATGTTAGAGTTCTAATCAGGGATAAAAATGCACCATGGAAAGACAGAATATTTCTCTTTTCTTTCTAACCAGAGGAACCGAATGTCTAATCAGCTACAAGAGTTCAGATTTCCTACAATGAGTTCCTAAAATGTCTTTACCTTATGTCTTAGTTACTTTTCTCTCACTGCTGAGTCAAAATACCTGACACCCAAAGTTAGGGGAGGAAAGCTTTATTTGGCTCACGGTTTGTAGAGGTTTCAGTCTACAATCAGGTGAGTCTGAGGCAGGGTGGTAGGGCAGACAGGCAGAAGGCAGCAAGGCAAGAAAGGGGTTAAGCAAGGGGGTAAGCAAGGGGCCTAAATAGCTTCTTCCGGTGCCTTATATCTTATCCAGGCTGCTAGGATTAGGGAGGTGCTAAACTAATCAGTGGATTGATTTAGTAATCACATGCCCTTAATCCCAGCATCACATACCCTGGATCAAGCCACCTCTGATCCAGCCACCTCTGACCACATGAGACTTTGGGGGGACAGCTAGACACAAATCGTAACACCTTAAATAGGAGAATAATGTATTGAAACTACATCTCTGCACTTTTAATTCATTAGCTTCTAGCCATGTGTGACTTCTGAGCCCATGACATGTGGCCAGGCCAAACCGAGACACGTTGTAAGTACAAAACACACACTGACATTTGATTCTGCATGTCATAAAATAAGAATCTAAGAGGAAAAAAAAGTTTCAAGGGCTCCTGACTGAGAAAAATACATTATGTATCAAAAAGAAAAAGAAAACTGTCCGACACTATCAGGACAGTAACAAAGTATGTGGTTTTGAGTCATTTAATTCAGGGATGGGCCTCCTTCAAGAGAATCGGGACCCTTTTTTGAGAGCTAACTATCTCAGAATTCTTACAAAAAGCTCTTTGGGCTTTTCATGATAACTTATAGTCTGTAATTTTTCACAATAAACTAAAATATACATTAGCAGTTTTAATCATTATATATTTAAATGTCAATGTTTTGAATATATGGGTTTTAAGAAACATTATTAAAATTATTTTACCTCTTTCATTTTAGCTTCATATACTTGGGGAAATTTTTAAATTGTAGATGGGGTTTGCAGCATATTCGTCAATGGCATTGCCATAGACTACAGCCTCAGTCCTTGCCAGGCCCTGTGGAATTACAGCTGCAGGGGGCTAATCACCACACCTGTCTCACAGCACTCAGGTAAGGACTAAGGGGCAGCATGCGAGAAGTACTCCGGACAGTGGTTGGCAAGTACTCAGTAACTTGCTTTCACTGACATTAGACAGAAAGAGTTTGATACTGGTGATGATGTCGTGATGACACTGATAGAAAAAATTCTAGTTCTACTGGTGCCAAAGTCCATTTCTGGAGGAGCAACCTGTGTGTGTGTGTGTGTGTGTGTGTGTGTGTGTGATTCTTTCCTTGTTCCAACATCAAGAAATGTACAGCCTTTTCTTAGGTAAGGGTTTCTTTTCACTTAATTAATGAATAGTTACTTCATATTGATGGCTACTAGAAAGCTTCAAAAGATCTTGACAAATTCAAAGACCAAAGAGTCAAGTAATAACTATGGGTGAAGTTCACTGAGTTGTATTCTTTAAACAAAGAAGCTATTAGCATACTGAATACTTAGCGTATTCCACATGGCTGTCTTAGTTACTTTATCATAGCTGGGACACAATACCACAGGAGGAAAGGATTACCTTGGCTCACAGTTCATAGGGGTTTCAAATCAACAGTCAGCTGGCTCCAAGACAGGGCGGCATGGCAGAGGGACACGGCAGAGGGGAAGCAGCTCATGGCACGTTAGGCAGGAAGCAGAAAGCAATTAAGGCAGCAGGGAGAGAGATCTACCCTTCCAGGCCACATTCCTGGTGACCCACCTCTTCCCACAAGGATTTACCTCCCAACATCACGTTTAGCTATCAACTCACACCCTATTATACAGTCACCTCCCAAAAGCCCCACCTATGAGCACATGAGGCTTTGGGGGGAACATCTAGATACAAACCATAACAATGTCCAAAATGAAGAAAAGGGTATCTATCATTTTTTCATGAAATATGACCTTATTTGGCTTTCGCTTTTTTCTGTTTTGGTAAAGAAACAGATACAGAGAAACACTCCTGTATTATGAATAAAAGAGCTGAGTATTGTAATAAGTGGCAATAACATTGACTTCAGGATCAGGCCAAGTAGTAGAGTGATCGGCCTTGCATCAAAGTGGGAAAAGGGTGTAAGGCATCTAAGACCAGCTCAAGCTAAACACTCATTAACTCCAGCTGATTTTTGCTGTGTTGTTGCAGGCCAGAGCTGTCCTATGTTCAGAAAAATTGTGGAAATCTGTATTTTATTTTGATCCTTCCAATTTTAAAATAGCGTTTGGAAAATAAATTTCAACTGGTCTGTGGGCCTCTTGAAAACAAGGTTCGCCAGTTTTTCTTCTAGTTTAGATCCAGATTTTTGGCTCAAATGGAAAGTATTGTCAATGGACTTCTATTCAACATTGTTTTATTGGTCTCTCATTCCTATCTCTACTTTTTGTTTCCATTTACTTCCCCACCCCCTTTGTGGGAGTTTCACCTGAATCTAAATCATGTAATGTCCAGAATATTTATAAATCGATCAATAAATCTCAACAGTTAAATACAAAATTAAGGATTCGTGAAGATCTCTGTACATTGGGATTGAGAGAGCAAAATGAGTCAAGATAAACGCGCACACATATGTATACTTCTCTGTTTAAGAACATCCAGGAGGCTAGTACTTGTGAGGTCTCCCCCAAAATATTGACAACAAAACTCCTAGGATGAAAAAGGATTTTTAAAGAAATAATAGCATTTTTAAAAGAAATGCCAGTACATAGGATATGAAAATGAAAACTGTAGAATTCAATAATGAACATCCCATATAATTTGAAATTATAAAATTATGTTAGAGGTACACTAGAAACAGAAAGTTTTGAAATTAGTTATTTTCCTATAAGGGGATTTAGGATTATTTTCTTCTCGGTATTCTTCTGCACTTTCCAAAACATGAGGGCATTAGCATATATTGATTTTATAGTTTGGGAAAAGTATATGAAAATACATAAAATTCATTTTCAAACCAACAACAAAAGTTAATATGGAGGTGCCTTAAGAAAATTATGTTTGAATGTTTTTGGTAATTCAAGGGGAAAAAGTGTCCACGTGATTTGGGTGAGTCATGAGATTATGCCATTTCCCCAGTTCTCCCTCTTCCATAATCAAAATGTAAGTGACAAACTACAAATTGGTCAAGAGGGAGGCCTTAGACAGTAGGGAGCCGGAGCGTTGACAACTTATTTAAAATTTGGTATACCAGACTGTTGCTGGAAAAAGAAACCTATTGCTTTAATACTTAAAACACTGCACGAATAAAAATGATGTTCAATTTGGAGTCTACCTGTCATCCTAGCCAAAATGTCAGGGTATGTTTTTTTTCCATTCCAAAATAGATAATTCAGATATTTTATGGAAATAGTGTCATAAATATTTTATATAGTTATCTTCTGTCTACAAATGCAGCAGGATATCATAAGGTTTGTCTTTTCAATAAAAGTGTTTATTGTCAGCACAGCTGAATTCTTCTTGGTTCAGTCTCTAATTCGAACAACAAAATCCTCAGAAGGAGGGAATGAAAACTTCCACAGAGTACTTGCTTCTCTGTTATTTTTTACAGCACTATAAAACCATGTACTTCGTACTAAATATTGTGCATTTTCATTGAAAAATGGTGAAATAAACATTGCCTTATGTCTTGGTGTATTTTTAGTAAGAGAATGTGTTTTTAGAAAGCCAAGAGCAAATGAAAGTTTTAGCACCCATTATTTATAAATGACTACATTTCTGTGTGGAAAGACTTGTATTTGTACTTACCATGAAAACAATATGCAGAATGCTTCTATAATTAACATATTTATCAAAGTTTAAAACGTTCAGTGAGTGAATGTATTTGATTGCAGAAGTCTTATACAAAATGAACACAGACAAGTTTGCCTTTCTGACTTTGCCAGATACTGTGAACTGAAGAAGACAAAATTCTCATATAAAATCCACTGCTCTCTGGCGAGCCTTAAGTATGACAGTGGCATTTGTGACATGCAGCACATCTTGCAAGGGCAAAAACGAATTTAAAATTTCTGTTTATGCAAGTTACTTAAATGTCACTTGACGCTAATTTAGAGTACCTATTGATTTAGGCTATAGTGTTACTTAGATCTGAATGTCAAGGTCACCTTTATCCTATTACTGACACTCTGAACTGTCCATTTTCATCTTTGGCTATCCCAGTTAGATGCAAGAAAATGTAGACTTTCAACATGGTTTGGGATGATTGCTATATTCTAAGCATGTGAGGCTAATCCCTTGTATTCAATATAGCTCATCAAGATGAAGAGGTATAATGCACACATACGAAGGGGAATAACCTTTGCTTGTAATCACAAAGATAACAATGGAGAAAATCTATGGAAAGTAATAATACATCTCCCATCTTTCTTACAAACAAATATCTGTATGACCTAATACGTCATTTAAAAAAATACTAGTAAGTCATACTCCCTACCTAAGTTCTGCTCCTTCACTATGTCAGCACTATTAATGCAATATATCTGTCAAGCTTTATTAAAATTCTTTTTGATGTGTATCTTGGATCATAAACCTCTACAGAGTGTTGATATTACATTGGGGAATGTCCTTGTAACACTGAATGTCCAAAGATGGGACAATAAAAGAGAAATTCTCCAGACCTTCAAGCTCAGGCTATTGTGTCACATACCTGGCCTACTCTCCTCCCTGCATGCTGAACCTGCTTTTGCAAGTGTAAGTATTTACTGTACGATTGTTGTTTAGACTCTGTTCCCTAAAGCCTTCCAGTAGGGAGAGCATTAGATGCATTCAGAGAAAAATATCCAAGAACAGAGGCAGCGTTGACCCTGGGGCAAACTGGCAGGTTCTTTTTCTTTCTGAAGCCATTTAAGAGACAGTATTCTTTGAGTTACAGCACTAGAGTTTTATCCTTGGGCTTTTTTTAAAAATTTGTGATGTACCTTAATTGGCACATTTCACCAGTGGATGCTCCCTATTAGTAACAAAGATGTTTGGTCTGCTGGCATTTTCCACAGCCCCAAAGGAATTCTCGTACATGTGGGGCACAGGCAAACAGTAGACATGCCAATCAGAATGGGTTTACGAAGAGCTCATCATGGTTGTAAACATAAGGAATATATCCCAGGAGAAATGCTAAGGCAAGAAGGGACGGAAAAGGGTAAAGGAAACACAATACAGGAAAGACAGAACCCAAACACTCCAAAAGAACCAGTCAAAACACATTCATTCCTTTCTTATTCTCAGCATTATTTTAGAATCGTACATTTCAAGTTCTGTTTGAGGCTAAAATTATCAGAAGCATCTTTGGCTGATGGTTTGATTTTTCCCAGTATGTCCTGACCAGATCTACAGCCTTACAAAGCAAAACCAGCGTGCAACTCACACCACAGAATCACCACACGAGTTCAACCACAATCAAGCATGAGTCTACGGATGGTGCACTGAGGAAATTTTAACAACACTTTCAGTGTTTGTGTTTTCCTGTTTTAGATGGTAACAGCCTATTCACAGACAGGTGCCAGTCCACAGACCATTATTATGAACAGGAGCAGGAGATTTAACTTATCAACTAATTAAACCTTTCTGGTCAAACTGTGTTGCTGAAGTTAGTAACATCCCAATGATCAACTCTTGCTGTTGATTCAGTCAGTGCTGTGGATTCCTACTTTTTTTTCTTAAATTCTCTCTCCTTTTACTTTTAGGACAAGATGTTTTCCTAGTGCTTGGCATTTGTCTTCTGAATCCTCTTTAAATATGTATACTCCCTGATAGCTCATATGAGCTTGTTTCTTCTTTCTCTAGCTAAACGCTTCCATCCTTTGCCAACATTTATATCTTAGTGATTCTCAAACCCATCAACAGGGAGATAAGTGTTACTAAATGGGAACAAACTGTGTGCCAGACACCATGTTCCTTGCTAGGGAGAGACCCTGAAGACAGCACTTTAGCTGCTGTGTCGGAGGGTCTGCATCTCTCCAGAATACTCTCTGTTCTGCATCTCTCATCTCATGAGTTATAACTGCTTCCCATCCCGGCACTTGCCGTCAGTCTCCCCCATCATGGCCAAAGTAAAAAGCTAATCTCACCACTGTCTACTGAAAAATCCTGCCTGGTACTCCTTGCCTGCGCAAAGCCCTTCAAATTCCTAAATCTGAAATATTACGACAAATAAGATGCTCCAAATCTACTTCCTGGCCTCAAATGCAAGAAACCACGACCCTAACCCCTAGCAGGAAATTCATACCCCTTTTCTCCTTCTGAAAAACCCAATTCATTTATTGTCTTTTTTCATTTTATTAGCACAGGTGTGCAGCACATAATGTTTACATGTACATAATACATCTTAATTCCCTTTTTCATCCCACTTTCCCTCCTTCCCTCACCCCTCCAACCATCGCTTGATCTCATTCTTTCATATTTGTTTGTAGAACATATTACATGTTTTGCCCGTGCTAAGATGCCTTCTCCAATTTCCCAAGACGTAGAAAAATATGTATTTCTCTTGGTTCATACAGTATTTTATCAACATTTCCATCATTCTGCTGATAATTATATTACTTCCGAAATTTTTACGCCTGTATCTCTTCTGGACAGAACTTGATTACCCCAAAGGGGCAGCTGTTCATTGTTATTTCCTCTGTTTTTCGTAGAACAGTGCCTGGTACGGTTTTAGTGTATGTGCTGCCGAAGCGAGCCTGGTACAAACGGTGCCTGGTACATACTAGCTGGATCACACAGGTTGGTTCTCTAAAATACCGGAATGCCTCTATCCACAGAAGAATGATTGTTAATTACTCAGGCTGAATAGACATGCACAGAAACATAGTGAAAGAAGAGTTTTAATTCAAAGGCTGAACATAGGTCTCTGGCCTCATCTCCCTCTACTCATCGTCTTATGCTTTTCACTGGAGGAACAGCACACACTTGTGGCTTCCTGCACGTATCATCTGGTTTCACACCTCTACAGTTGTTTTCCGTCATTGCTCTGCATCAAGCACCCTTCACCGTGTCAGCCCTGCATCATTTGCCCAACACTCACCCCGCATGTTTTTCGAAATGTAGTTCAGATACTCACACCTGGAAAAGTTTACTTGCACTCTAACATTAAGCTAGGTGCCCCTCTTCTGTATTCTTAAAGCAAATTATTCCAGAACTCTCTCATTGCATATTGACATTATTTGCTCATTTTTCTCTTTTCCAATTAGTACTTGCAAATACTTCAACTTGCTTAGTCTTCCCACTTCAAGAACTTAACAACAGGACTTAACATCCTGAGCACCCTCAATAAATCTTAACTGATCAAGATTGAGCTAAATCTCCCAAACAGCTTCATTTTCACAAGGATCTACATCTAGGTCAGATGATGGTGGATTATTGTAACAACTGATCTCAGACTATCAGGGGCAGAAGATTCTACCTGAGGGTACCACATAGTACCAACTGTGGTTCCCAAACTTTTTCTACTGGTGGCGTATTTAGAAAAGGTTAGGAAGCCCTTTCACATCTCTTTTTAATATGAACAAAACCATGAAACTGGTGACCCTCAAATAAAATAACTCAAGCATTAGTTATTAAAAACAGACACAAGCTACAAAAGAACAAGACAAAAGGATACACACATAGCTTTTAATGCACCGGGACTAAGTGGCATCATTGTCCTTGGTTTTTACCATCTTCCTAATTCAACCATTTTCAAAATTTTTATATATATAAAAATACTAATTTTACTAATTTTAAGATTTATTTGCAATGCATGTAGCCTAGCAAATAAATCTTAAAATTAGTAAAAGAAAAAAAAAGATTTCAATTGTTCTTACCAAAGTGACCAAATTGTTTTAAAAAAATAGGGCTTCCTCTTTCCTATAGACTCAGAGGTGATCCATCTCACCTACTACTCTCTATATGAAAATGTTCCTTTCCTTCTCTATCACCTAGAATTCCTCATACTTTGTGACTTCCAGAGCTTCGCACAGTCCCTGAATCATGGTAAAATTCATACATTTTCAATGACTTATATTAATCAGTTATTTTTGTTATGGATCCTAGAACTAATTTCATATTCTTACTATTTTTATCATGAAATTATTTATTAATCAATTGCAAAGTACTTTCTAAACATAATACAGCATCATCATAAGGCAAGTTTAAATTATTTATGTTGGCTTAAAAGTTGTAAACGTAAAAGCATTATTGATAATTTGGAAAGGCTCACCTATTCTTCCAAACACTATATATTATTGAGGTAATCTACATTGAATGAACACCAATTGCAGAAGGGAATATGCCAACCACAGAAGAACTATAAAAAGGTTTCATTCACCTAGAGCCTTTTTTGTGGTCATTTTCATTTCTGGATAGCACCAGAAAAATTACCTCTGATCAAAAAATTGCCACAGAAGGAACAAAACTAGCAACACAAGTGATGGCTACAGTAAGTGGTGATATTTTACATCTTAAATTCTTTTCTTAAAATGGACAACTAAATTGTACACCCTTCTCCCATAAATTGAATCCACAGTAAATTCTTCAGAAAGGTTTTCCACTGTGATCAAAGAAATGCTGTAAGTAGAGGTATTTCATAGCCTTCTTCTCATCAAATTTGAGGATAATTTTTTTCAAACTTATAGTACATCAACAACATTTATTGAAAATTAACTCTTTTGTTTTCTCAGCACATATTATTAATTTAAGGCTAGTTTACTCATGTGAATGAACAATTTAAGAGGTTCTCTATGCAAAAACACCAGTCTGTGTAACATACATAGACAGATGTCTATTGATGAAAATAGTTTGGTCTCCCTAAAAATTAAAAGAAAAATTTGCCTTTCAATGTCACAATCCAGGTCTAGAGGTCTAGATAGATACATATTCAGACAGATGACAGCATTTGTCAATAGCTCAAACTGTGTGGATCCCAGATCTACTATATACTCAATTTTTCTGGAATAAACAAGGAAATAACCTGAATAGTTGAAGTGATTGTCTCTGTCTCTCTTCCTCTCTCTCTCTCTCTCTCTCTCTCTCTCTCTCTTTTTCAGGTGACAGTACTGTGGATTGAACACAGGGCCTTATGAAGCCTTTTTATTATTTTATTTCAAAACAGAGTCTAAGTCACTAAATTGCTCAGGCTGGAGCTTGTAACCCTTCTGCCCAGCCTCCTAGAGTGCTGGAATTACAGGTGTGCACCATCATGCCCAGCTAAAATGACTCTTGACACAATTTATAGCCATTATTCCTACAGAGAAATCACTTTTATGAAAGCAAAAAGATAGGACAGTCATATCTGACTTGTCTGAATGCCATCGTGATGACCAGTAATGATGCTAAGATCATGTCCACATTTGCCACCATGATGAATAACTGAAGCTTGGTTTCAGTGGGCAACCTGTTCAGATATCTTCTTGAAGTGTCCTCTCTGCTCTTCAAAAATCTGAGCCGCCTCAACTGGGCTGTTGGCATCGTTTCTACTCACTAATGGGTGAATGTGAAAGGATGAGAATTGTGTTTTAAAAAAGGGCCAATGATGCTGAATAGAGTGGATCCATTATTTAATACTACAAAGCCAATTTGATTTATGTCCATCATAGATCTTTGCCTTCCGTGTGTACTTGCCATCACTGAGCAGGATTTAGACTGTGGGATGTAAGTGGTGAGGAAATCCAAAAATAGCAATCAGTCCTACGAACACCTGAGAGTGGTTCAAGAACTTGATCAGGGCTGGCAGTGAAAAAAACATAGTGGGGGCATAACCCCCCGACTCCTACCACCCCCCACTACCTCCCCTCCCCCACTGCTGCCATCTAGCACATGGACTGAGAGATACTATGCTATCAACAACTCTGAAGCTGAGTACACACCAAATTGTTTCTCTGATATGAGAAACCATAAGTGTAAATAAGGACAAAGGGATATAGCAGATATTATACAAAGGGAAGATAATATTCAAAAGAGAGGAAAACTAGGGAGAAGGGGGGAAAGAAGGAAGGGAAAAAGGAAAGAAAGGGGAAAGGGAAAAAATGGAAAAATGTAAATAAACCTGCTGTAAATAGGGAAGGATGACAGAGTGGAAGGGAGGGGAGGGGAAGAGGGGGAAAACCAAGATACACCATGCACAGGTACAAAATAACCATGATGAATGTGATCATTATGTACACAGTGTACCAATACACGTTCATGGTAAAACAAACAAACAAACAAACACTCTGAAAACACCTGTATCCTGCCACACTCACACTCCAAACCTCATTTCCGGAAGAAACTACAAGACCATCGATTTTTGTGTTTATCATTCTCTGAATTTGCATCAGAAACTTACCACGCACATTTTTAGTTCTAAATAACATATCATGGTTTCACATTTTTTTGAACTTTCTACAAATAGTATATATTCTTTAGTAATCAGGGGTAAGTATATTTTAGTAAGATTCATGTAATTCATCTATGAGTATGGCTGTAATTCATTTACTTTTTAAACTTCACAGGACTTCATAGTGTGAAGAAATCACCTCTTAAATGGAAAAATGTAAATAAACCTGCTGTAAATAGGGAAGGGTGGGAGTATAAGGGAGGGGTGAGGAAGAGGGGGAACCAAGATATATCATGTGCAGGTACAAATTAACCATGATGAATTTAATCATCATGCATACAACATACCAATACATGTTCTTGGTAAAAAAAAACAAAAAGAAATCGCCTCTTTAATATTGATTGATTGACTGTGGTACTGGGGATTGAACCCAGAGCCTCTGCACTAAGCTACACTCCTACCCCTTTTTAATTTTTTAAAATTTTCTGACCAGGTCTCGCTAAGTCTCTAAGCTGCCCAGGCTGGATTTAAAATTGCCGTCCTCTCACCTGACCTTCCCAGAGTGCTGGGCTTCTAGCACTACTGTGTACAACCACACCTGCTAGCGATCACTATGCAGATGAGACATGTGCAACCTTTCTCCTTTTTATGTTATGATAAACATGCTGCCGCACACATCCTTCTATGTGTCTGCTTGTATAGGTGTGTAACCTGCTCTGCAGGGAAAGAACTACAGTTTTAGGATATGTGTCTTCAGTAACGCAGGCATTGGCAAATCATTTTCTAAAGTAAGCACATCAATTCATACTTCCACTGGCAAAGTATTAAAGTTCTCGATACTCCGCACCCTGCCAACACTTGGCATGCTCAGAAATGGTAATTTGCACAGAAAATGATTCCTGGCTCAGCCACCAGAGATATTCGCTCCAGAACCACACAGTGCTTTGAATCAGACCTTGAGTTATAGTCTCTTAAAGTGAATTTGGTCCTTTAAAGGCTGGAAAAAGACATCGTTTATTTCCATAAAATGGAAAACATAAATTTTATAAATGATTCTGTTGATTCTTACAAATTAGCAATCCTTTTTCTTCTAAGGAAATTTCCTGCAATGTTATGTCTAAATATTTGTGTCAGCTGCTGTGCTTTGCCAAAGAGGTAAATTTTCCAGTAAAAACATTAATTAGAAACTATTAATGATGCCTTCAAAGACTTAAGTAGTCACTGTGGATGAATAGAAAAACCAAAGGGAACAAAATCTGCTGAGCATGATTCAGAAGAGGAGCCTACTTTGTTGATCTCTAAATGGGAACTCTGCCTTGAATTCTCTAAGTCTTTTGCCTTCATTTCAGCAACTCTAAATCATTCCATTAATAGAGCACAGAGAAATTTAAACTTCACAAGCGCTTTTTTCATCCACTCTTCATACATTCAGTCCTTGTAATGTTTCCTACTTATTACAAAAGTAGTTTGGTGCTAAAAATCACAGCGCTAGTAAGTTTGTTTTAGTTTACTCAGCTATAGACCATCTGGTAATCATTAAGTGAGAAAATTCATTAGGAAAATACTGAAATATTTGAGCCATGGATTAAGAAAAACTTGCTCAGCTTTTTAAAATCTGAGTCCCTCACCTCTTTCTTTCCTTTCTTCCCTCCCTCTTTTCTTTTCTCCCTTCCGCTCTTCTTCCCTCCCTCCCTTCCTTCCTTCCTCCCTCCCCTTTCTTTGTTTCTTCAAAAGGCAGTGCTCAGATGTCACATGGGATTTATGAGATTAGTTGATGAGGGCTAATGAGCCTCAGGTCAGCCAAGTCAAGATCTGCACAAAACAATTAACATTGAAGCTTATGTGTCCCACAAATTCCACACATGAATCTGTGGCTCTGTAAATGAAGGGATCAGCCAAACCGACACAACAGTGTTCCAGAGTGCATCCCTCATCACCTCGGGGAAAAGCCTAAAGATCATCTCAAGCCTAAAGATCTACTCAAGGTTGGCTGTGACGTGGAGGAGCATGCTAGACCTTGGTAGACAAAGAGCTCAGAGTAAGAGCCCAGGAATAATCAAGGGGAGGCCGTTCTTGGGCATCTGTTAATAGCATCCTCTGAGATGTAGGGAAATAGTGAGCAGCAACTTACTCTGTGCATTTTTAGCCACTTTGCTAGAAAATACATATTCTCTTAGGTCACTGGAAATGCCTTAGATCATGACGTATGCATCTAAATGTTATTTACACTCAGGCAAAATAAACACCACCACCAGCAATGTTACATACCTCAAACTATGCTTTGATTTTCTCACCATACGTTCTTTGTTTATTTATTTGTTTGACTTACAGACTGTGTCTCTCTGTGTGCTCCATGCCACCCTTGAACTTAGCATGCAGCTCAGGGTGGCCTTGGATTCCCTCTGGATTTTCCTGCATCAGCCCCCCAATTGCTAGGATCACAGAGCTGCGGCAAATGTAGTTCACTGTTCCATTCTACAGTGAGAGCAAAGGTTTCGATTGACAGCTTCTGTGACTAAACTTATTTTTAGTGTAATTTAATTTGATTAACATTTTTTACAATACAATGTATCTGCTCAAGAAATTATAGAATATATATTTGTTTTTACACTAATTTATATTTTACGGACTGTTCTCACATGATCATATTTCTTCCTGCTATTCCACATGGCCAATTATTCATTAATCTACCTTTGGGAATACAGTTCCTTCGACTTGCAAAATACTGTTGCTATTCAATCAAAAGCACTGTTTTGAACATCAGAGTTGTACACCCTTTATATCATGAAATCCTTTGTAATTACCCCTTTAAGAGTCTTCTGCAAATAACCCTTCCACATGCTTAAATTTTTCAGGAACTGATCGTTTAACAATAGATTTCTATGAATTTTAAAAATCATGCCATAAAAAACATTTTAAGGGTACACATGATCTTTTAGCCAAGATATAAATACTGAGATCAAAGTGGGGGGGGGGGAGAAAAGAAATATAGCAGAGTAATGCCAATAGTTATGAAAAGCACCGTGGCTCTTTGGCACAACCCTGCAATAAAAAAGTACTGTTTGGCAATAATCTTTGTGCAAATACCACCTTCCTTAGGCGACACAGTGCCAGATTTCTTTTATGTATTGTCTTTACTTTACTTATAGTAATCGTCTTTTGGTTTCTTTGTAGGACTGACCTCATAAATGGGCAGGCTTATCTCATAAGAGCAGTTAAATGTCAAGGACAAACTTAAACAAAGGCAGATATCCCCTACACAGGAAATGTTCAATGTTTAAAGACAGCAGTGGAGAATGATCCTCGCATCAAAGGTTTAGAGACATTATTCTCAAGGAAAAGCCCCAAAGTGAGTTCGTGATTTATCTTTCTCCTAAATACAATGCAATACACGGCATGGAGTTACACAGATAATGGATGACAAAAGAAAGGATCTACCAGAACCTATACTTTGTATTTGTTAGTACTCCCTGGTCCAGCTCTATAGGTGTCATCAAAGAGCTCTTCTTTCGCTAGTATGGAACTCAGCCACTTAGACACACATGACAAAGCACCGGCAGGTGCTGTTGTCCTGAACAGCAGCTCGCCTCTACTTGCCGTCCTGATCAAGATCGCCATTGTCATTCCCCAAAGAACCAGAGGCCCCAGATGGGCTGTTCCATGAGGACTTATGACCCTTTAAGACTTGGATCAGAAACGTCAAGCGATTGCAGTTCTCAGCCAGCTGCTGTCCCACCACTCCTGATGAAAGTCCTCTGCCACTGCTCACAAATATTGACTTAATTTTCTGAACCACATGGAGCTGCTTGAAATTCTGTCTTCTCTCACACAAAGCAAGGGAAAACACAAAACAGAATTCAACTTGTGTATTTAGCTGATTTCTCTAAGAGTGAGGACCAATGTAAGTAACAACTATCACCTTATTTTTTTTTTCTTTTGTAAACATTTGCTTTAACACCAGAATAAAAAGAAGGCCCAGCTAGAAACACCGCACATTCTCAATACCTTGGAAACTCGGTTTGCCACTTCTCTGCCCACCGTCAGGCCCTGGACGAAGGTGCGGGCGGCGATGAAGGCGCGGGTGACCTGAATCTTCAGCTTCCGCGGCACATCCCCGAACGGCTTCAGCTGGTCTGTGTACTTGCTCACGCATTCCAAGTAGTCCTCGCTGAAATGATACTGAGGGTTTATCAGCTGGAACATCCGTTCCAGGAGCCGAGCCCAGAAATCATTGAGCATCTCTTCCAGGTTCACGTTGCCCCCAGTGTAGTATCTCTTCAGCTCCGTGAAGAGGTCCTGGAACACTTCCGAGTTCTGCATGTACAGCATCCCATAGGTCCGGACAAACATGTCATTTAGGGACTTCTCGGCATTCTCTAGCAGCTCACGGAAAAATTCTGGAGATAAAAACAGGAAAGCAGTCATAAATTAATAAGATCTTAGAAGTTCACTGCCTCGACTTACTTAAAATACAACCACTTTTCACAGGTAGTTTCTTAGTAAAAGGCACTCGGTGATTAAATCCTTAATGGACAGATAAAAGCGATATTGTAGATGAAGTCTGCTCTCCATCTGTGATCTTCTGTGAGGCAAAGAAATCAGAAGGCCCCGTGATTTCCATTTGAAAGAATATCCATTAGCACGAGGAATTACTACTTAACGCTCCTCTGAAACAGCTCCATCTTTCCTTCATGTATTGTTAAATTTTAGAAAAACTTATTGTTTGACATAAGCTCAAATCAAAATAGGTTGCAAATAAAATGTGCAAAGCATCATCATTAACCTAACAACAAATGCACACTGATAAACACATTTGCTCCAGCCTATTTACTGATTTGTTGTAATACTGAATTCAATTACATTGCTTTTATTTGAAATAGTTCTTAAATGGGAGGCTCAAATTAATCTAATATTTTGGACTCTTTCTAGTTCCTATATATAGCAATCAATTAACAGTGTTCAGAGATTCATGATGCAGTTAAATTCACTTATTGCTAAAGCTATAATGAACATAATTAAGGTGGGCATAATGAATCACAAAGCCGTGGAGTATTTTGATTATCATTATAAATATAAATGGCTGTTTTATAGAATTTGAACAAAATATTGGCATTTGTGGTTAAGAGGTTCTGAATCAAAAGTGCGTTACAACAGGTGAGCTCTCCCAGCCTGCAACAGTACAGTACTTGAGTGCTACTGAGATGGAGTCAACAATAAGACAAAAGGTTAAGCCACTGGGCACTGCTAACTTCATTGGCGCTCATGTTAGGCTGTCTAAGAGGTATTCTGTGTAAGTGGGGACATACAAGCCTAGATGTCATTGAACACTTCTCCTCCCACAAAGGAGCTTGGGTACAGCATGCTCAGGTCTTATCCCTTTGGGAGAATGGACGAAAGCTAAGGAAAGAGAATGCCTCTAAGCTTGTCAGTTCAAGTTCCCAGCAACAAAGAGATTCTACTTCAGCTCTTCAAAGCTCCTTTGTGTTCCCTGAAGCTGTGTCCTTTCTCAGAGATGTAGGGACAAATCAAGTCCTGGATACATCAGAAACTCCAAATATAAACTATAAAAAGATTCTTCCTTTTGGAGCCCTGAGGGATTCTTTCTCAACCCACGGAAGGAGACTGAGGAATCCTTCCTACATAGACTCAATGGGAGTTGCTTTGTGTTTTCTTAGAAGCTGGCTGAAGAAGCATATGGTTTAGCAGCTTCCATTCCGATTAATATAGAGTTGAATAATTATCTTGATAATTTCTTAGTGTCTATACTAATGATAACTATTTTATATTTGTTTTTAAATAAGGCCAAAGCAGCAAAGTTTAAAAGAGAATCTGCTTGCATGTTTACCTTCTTACAATGAAGGAACACATTTTTTTCTTAGAGAAATTCTGTTGCTAACGAGGCAGCAAAAACTTGACTCATGGATTATAAATCCTATGCAATTTTGTTCAAATCACCAAACAGTTCCTAGTTGTATTTTTCCCAAATGTAAAATCAGAATACATATTATTCAATGTCTCTAACTGATTAGGAGATAAAAGTGTTAATAACTGTTTTGATTCACACATATTGTTTATATGTACTGAAATATCATACTATACTTCATAAACATGTCCAATTATTATAGGTTAATAAAAATTTCAAAATATTTAAAGAGGTACATTAAATATAAAATGTACCAATACATGTTCTTGGTAAAAAGTTTAAAAGAATAAATTTAAAAAATGAAAAATAATACTTAAAAAAGTAGAAACAATCTACTTAAAATAGTGTACAATGATGAACAGTGTACAATGATCTCATTGTTGTACATTATATACCTGTAGCAAATTATCACACTGTACTCCATATAGTTACACAAGTAAAAGAATATGAAAAGAAACAGTACAATCTTCAAAGATTTAGTAAATGAAATGAGTGATGAAGCACATACTTATGTATGTTATATGTCAATATTATTTATGATTTTATGAAATCAAGGGCAAATTTTTGCAGAAATACTAGTTACCTAGTTTGTTCTAAAATTAAAACTATATTAAATTATTAATATCAATACCAACATATAAACATAAGTCAAATCTTTCCACCTTGAAAGCAAGAATGAAGATAACTTGGCTTTGCTGATACAGGAATAGGGTGAAAGTTGTTAGAGATTGTGGGAGAAGATAGGATAGAATGGAAAATCACTGAATTGAAAAATACTGATATAACAAGACTGGAAAGTGGATTCTAATCATGAGCTCTGAACAGCCTATTCATTTATCTTCTTTTTGAGGTCAATTATTTTGTTGGACTCAGGAATTAAAGTTTAATTTATTGGACACAGAGTAGTGCCTTCAGCAATGTGTAGTCAGTAATCAATAGTGTGGTCTGAATTTGTAAAGAGCAAGAGCAGAGAAAGAGAGGGAGAGAGAGAATGAAAGAGAGATCCTCTGATGCTCACTGCTTTCTGTGACATGAGGTACAAACGTTCATCTCTAGGGATGAAGCTTGTGTTTTGTATTTTCCTTTTCCTTTGAGAGCCTTTCTCTCCTGACATGGGGACTCAGAAATATTAGTCTTTTGCCCACTTTGAAGGTGAATAGCTACAACTGTCGCCCCTCACTGTGTCTTAAGGTTTGTTTTCATATGTATTCGTGGGTGAATGTAGCAACCAAGTCATCATAGTTCAATAAATATGGGTTGAGAAACATTTCAATAGATTCTAAGCTTAAAATTTTTTCTACGGATATATCACTGTCTCAAAAGTTTGCTATTAGCTTCACTGGTCCTCAAAAGTCAAATTATCCCTTGTTCAAAATCATTTTATGGTTTACTGACTTCATAGTCAAAGTTATCATTTGGTATTGAAAGATGATAATATATCGGCCAATTATGAAATATGCTGCTACCTTAGCATACATTGATCTTACAGCTTTTCAAAAATAGGGATCCAAGGTCCTGAGCCAAAACTAATGTCATCCAAAAATAAGTGTACTCATTTCAGGTTTTGCAGGCCTGTAGACTTGCACCTCTTGAAGGTTGACTCTGAACAAAATATTTTATGCTTGAATGAAATTTTTTTCTCAGCAATCCAAACAAGATAGATATTGGAAGACAAATATCTGATCCATTTTGCTGATGAGGTATTAAGTATAAACTCATCACACAGAACAAAATTCAAGAGCAATATAAGAAAAACCTATCCCCAAATAACCTTTCGTTTATTTGGAGAGGGCAGAGTTCACACTCAAGAAAGCCTTCAATCAACAAAAATTTTCATCTGCAGGAAACAGTTTGGCTAAAAGAAATGCTATTTGATTTTTTCTTTTCTTCCCCAATCACAAAGTATACATCAAAGATAGTTGCTTAGGGCTCAGTTATGCTTCATAGGTGCACAAAAGAATTTCTTCAGCAAGCATTAGCCTCTGGGAGGATTTTATTTATCTAGAGGGGAGATCTCAATGCAAACATCTGCTAGCTGCAGGGCAGACTGCTTCAAGAAGGAGAACAATCATGCAGATAAAAACCACCAGTGTTCCAGAAGCAAAAAGAAAGCCTGTATTTTGCTGCCTGTTGCTTGGAGAGACCTCTTCAGGGGCAAAAACCAACTCCTAGGAGCTAAGAGGTGCCCTAAGGATATCTGAGAAAGGCTTCAAAAGAAGCATCCAGCTGAACAGATTGAAATGCAAGGTGGTAAACAGGACCCTGAGGGAAGCATACGCCAGAGAGGAAAAACAGGCCAGAAGCTCCCAAGGAATTCATAGGTAAATTAAATGGGGAAAGCTTCTATTCAAGCCAGAAAGGTTACTCTTTAACACCACTGTGGAAAAGCTTATGCTGTGGTAGATTGGGCCCGGTGATTGGGTTATGTGCAGTGTGGCATCTTTTTCTTTTTTTACTGTCATGCTCTCCACAAGTTGGGGAGGCTTGTAGCCTGGATGGGATAAAAAGGAAAGATGGAAGGAAAGCTGCTGCTGCTTGCTGCCTCCTGCCTGCCCTGCCATGGACTGTTTCTCCTCTGTGACGCGCCTCTGCCAAGCTGCCCTCCCCTGCAGACAGCCAACTATGGACTGAAACCTCTATAAACTGTGAGCTGAAATAAACCCTTCTTCCTTTAACTTGTGGGTATTGGGTATGGTGTCTTGGTGACAAGAAAAGTAAGACAGACGGTGGCTATTATGGCTACACATCATAACAGAGAGTACCTGTCCCATGGTGGAAAGCAGGTGTGCTAAATTTGCCTCCATAAACTCAGAAACACACACAGATGTGCATTCAAGTGTGTGTGTGTGTGGGGGGGGTTATGTCCCACTATCTATGTTTCTACTCCCCCCAAAAAATTCTTGATAAATCATCGGGTCAGCCTAGCCAAGTTCTGGTTGTAGACCACTTCAGAGCAGGAGCTGTCCTGAAGGAAAAAACTGTGCTGAAATCTGATAATCTATCAGGGTTGTGATTCATAGACACAATGCAGGTACCAGCCTGCCCACTCAATGCCTTTTCAAGGTTAACTGAGCAGGAATGCACTTCTTCATGCTGAATGTATCTGCCTGCTTTCAGATCATTTCTTCTTTGAGAAACCTCTTTGCTTACACAAATTACTGAGGTAATGAGGGGTCTTAATGGAGGAAGACACACAGTGCCATTTATTTTCCTCAATGTTCAATTTTGAGGAATTGCAAGCACAATTCCCATGATGGTTAATCTTGATCATCAACTTGACTGCTTTGTCAGCTGCCTAGGAGATTAGTAAAGCACAATTCTGGGTGTGTTTGGGTGGGTCATGGAGTGTGACTTCAAGAAATATATCTGGTCCTTGGCACCTTCCTCTCTAGCCCTGTTACCCTGCTCTTCTTCCCAGCAACCATGAACTAAGCAGTTAAATTTAACCACACTCTTCTGCCACGATATTCCTGCCTTGGAGCCAGGTGACCATGGACTGAAACCTTTGAAACTGTGAGGCAAAAAAACCATTTCTTCTTTTAAATTGTGGATGTCAAGCATTTTTTCTTTCCCAGAAACAAAACATTAACTAATTCAAACTCTCAGTGGTCTACCTCTTCCCACTCCCCAGGCTTTGAGACCTTGTAAGCAAGTAGATGTAAAGGGTCATGTTGTTCAGGGTGCCCATGCCACCTTAAGCACTATTTTTGACAGGTTTTGATTTATATAGTAATTAAAACAACCCTGAGATTCCACCTCTCTCCACAAAGAATGGCTATTATCAACAAATCAGCCAATAACAAATGCTGGAGGGGCTGTGGAGAAAAAGGAACCCTTCTCCGCTGTTGGTGGGAATGTAGACTGGTACAACCGCTATGGAAATCAGTGTGGAGATTCCTCAGGGAACTAGGACTGGAGATTCCATTTGACCCAGCTATTCCCCTTCTTGGTATCTTTTCAAAAGAATTAAAAGCATCATACCATAGCAATATATGCACACTCATGTTTCTAGCAGCACAGTTTGTAATAGTTAAATCTTGGAAACAGCCAAAATGCCCATAAACAGCAGAATGGATAAAGAAAATGTGTTGTTTTTTTTTTAATACAATGGAGTACTACTCTGCCACAAAGAATGATAACCTTGAGATATTCCTAGATAAATGGATGCATTTTGAGACCATACTCTTAAGTGAAATAAATCAGACACACATGTTTAAATACTGAAACTGAAAGTGTAAATAAAGACTAAAATATATTATAGGAAAAGGAAAGAAAATGTCCAAATGGGGAAAGGAGCAAGGGAAGGGGAGGGGGAAAGGAACAGAAGGACAAGAGAAATAAGAAATGGAAGGAAAAAATGGAAACAAAGCTTTTGTAGATAGGGAAGGAGGAGGGGGTGAGGGGAGGGGAATGAGAAAAAAAGAAGCAACAAGATATGTCATGTACAGGTACAAATCTCTCACGATGAATGTTATCAATATGTACATCTAAAATGTACCATTAAAATAAAATAAAATTAAGAAAAATAAAAAGAAACATGTTGGTAATCAGTACTGCTCTACGGGACCCTACCTTCTGCCACAAACCCTGGCTATCCTGTGCATGCTTCGCCTTCTCCTAAGCAATACTGTACCAGAGTGAACTCCAAACTGCTCTGGAGTCTCCCGTATGGCCATTTCCCACATAAAACTTCTTCCATCCAATCCTTTACCTGCTATATTGAATAGACTCACATTGGAGCTTTGACTTTTTTGTTGTTATTTTCAACAAACAAGACTATGCCATTTGTTATTTCTTTATAAAATAAGTTTTTTTTTAAAGGAAAATACTGCATAAGAAGAAATGAATTGCTTTAAATGAATATCTTACCACACTCTCTTAATAATTTTTCTTAAAAATCATTTGCATTTTTGTGTAAGATGCAGACAATCAGAATGTATTTTTTAAACAATTATGGGGTTGAAATTAAGTAAAAGTACTTTTAAAGTAGCTATTTATTCTAAAAAGGAAGACGTCTGAATCTAAAATTATTATGAAGTAATGTTACTGTGTTGAAAAATTCATTCGTGAATTGCTGCTTCTGCACGTCTTAATTCATACTTTCCATTGCTCTGTATGTGTGTATGTGTGTGTTCTCATCAATTAAGTTTATTACATTATAATAAGGATTATGATTTACTCAGTCATTTCTTCCTAGGAGTTAATGGAAGCCTACATGATTTCAAAATGATCTAATAGAGCAATATACATTTTTCCTATTTGAAGGTTTTTTTATGACCATATTTCTGTCCCAGAGGTGGTGTCCATCCTTCTACCACAATAAACTGATTTAAAATGTAAATACTACAGTAAAAGAATGTATGTTATTTCTATTTTTTCTCTATTTTACTGTGTGAGGAGGAAGGTACATACTTTAGATGACAAAAGACAAAATTATGGCCTTGAAACAACCAATGAGGCTAATTTTAAGCATAATTAGAGATAGAGCCTCAGAAGAGGCCTGCTGTCTAATGAATGTGAGACACTGTGTCACAGTCTTTACATATATTTTTGCCAGATTAGATATGAGTATGTCTATTTTTCAGATAAGAAAACTAAGTCTTCAAATTTTAAGTGAGGTGCACTAGACCAGTATGGAACGCAGAGCTCAAAAACTATTGCAGACAAAAGTTCTATTGAGTTCTAAGAAAGAACAAGAAGGCAGAATGGCTTTGAAGTTCATCCTAAGTCAATTTTCACACTGAGATTTGAATAATTAATGTCCTAAAACAGCAAATAAAATCACATTTAAATATAAATTGCAAAATATATTCTAAAGTCACCTGTAAATCATGTACGAAACAATTTTCATGTGTGATTATTTTTCCTGCTAATACTAATTAGCTGATACAGGTAACTGGAGAATAAGTTCAGATCTCTGGGGTTGCTGTGGCTTCCTCATGGGGTGGCATCTAATACAAAAAATCATAGCGCCTGGGATGTTAACTGGTACACAGGACAATGAGTAGTACACAGAAGGATGTTACAAGTGTTGGACCAAAAAAGTGTCTCACATTATGACAGATGCACGTAGATCTTTTTATAATAGCACATATATATTTTCAACAATTTACATATGCATGGATACATTCACATATTCCTGATAAGTTATATAGAGAACATATTTGCATACTTAGAAAATATTATTCTTCAGTAAAGAATTCATTATTTAAGTCATATAGCTCCATGCTAGATATCTTTTAGGGTAATATGATTGCCCTTAAAATAATGAATATCAAGGTTATTTTTCCAACCAAGAAGACTCACTGGAATAAGGTCCCAGTGCTCTTTAGGCATTTTAATGGTAGACAAATAAAGGACATGGAAAAAGGGCAGGAATGCTGATCACATACATCCACAGTTCATCTAGAGTGATATGTGGTTGTCTAAGAAGAATGTATACAGAATGTATACATGTTTCCACTTCCAAAATAGAATTCTAATAAAAGATAACATCCACTGTTAACAATTGTGATTACAAATTGTTCAAGTGGGAAGGGAAACAAGGAAAGGGGGAGGAGGAAAGGAACACAGGGACAAGAAAAACAGAATAGAAGGAAAAATAGAAACAAAGCTTTTGTAGATATGGAGGGGAGGGGAGATTGAAGGGGGGTGGGGAGGGGAAAGGAAAAAAATGTAGAAGCAAGATATACCAAGCACAGGCACAAATTCTCTATGATGAATGTCACACGTATCTAAAACGTACCACTAAAATAAAAAATAAATAAATAAAACAATTGTGATTACAAATAATAATTACAAGAGACTATGGGCAGTAAAGAATTTCAATTCCCAGTGTGTCGTTCTCCAAGGTGCACTTAGTGGAGACAGGAAGAGGGTGTGTAGCTTACGCTCTTACACAAGGTGTGGTGTAATTCAAGACTATGGTACATGTTTAAGTAAAAATTCAAACAAATTTATTTTACAGTGAAAGACACATTGCTATTAGCTCCCTCAAATTACACCCCCCTGCTTCAAACACACTTACCCCATCACTCTTGCCACTTTCTGAAACAGTTCTGCAAGTTTGCTTTCGTGTCTATGAAATGTGATCAAAAATGAGGTGCTTCGGCTGACTGACATCAGATGTAAAGGTGGCTCTTAAAAGCACTCACAGAAACATTACTATGTCTTCGCCTGTCTTCTTCACTGGATCTGGCTCTGTGTGATTTTTGCCTCCTGCCCAAAAATGACCATGAAAAGTTCTAATCGACTCAGGACATCAAGGTAGGCAAGTCGGTGTGACTGAAGACCCTGGCAGAATGGAAGCCCCAGAATTGCTTCTCCGAAAGTGGCCAGAGTGATGAATACTTTCATGTCAGACCTATTGCGCCTGGAGAATCCTCATCCCTGTAACACTATTTAATGATTTGGCCCAGCAAACTCACTGAAAGATACGCTATGATCATTTAGACACGACGCTGACCCTTAGCTAGGGGCCTAGTAGTGTTAAGTCCTGTGAGGGAAGAATGGTTTCGATACTTTTTAAGGCTTCAATAAACACACACACACACACACACACAGAAAAACATGTCACAGAGACTTTATGTGGTACAAAACGCCAACCATATTTAATATCTACCCTTTCATAGAAAAAAATTGTTGATATATTGAATAAGGGGTCAAAATCCTTAGTGAAACATATGAAGATAAATTAATTCAATAAAATATGCCCTTAATTTCTTGTAGTCAGGAAGACAGTTTAAATATTAGTCTATTAACTGTCATACAAGCAGTAGGATAAAGGTTGCTTTTCCGCTATTATTTTATCATCTATGTTAAAGTGTATTCTGGCCACTCTGTGGCCCATTCATGTCCACATTCACTTCTGAAAGGTGACTGAAATCCAAAAGGAAATTCTGAAATCACTTACTGATTTAGAGAACTGAAGGGATTTGAAAGTGAGGCCTTCCAAAATTTGTCTAAGGTTGTGGTCTAATGAATCCCTGGAGAATTTTATAAGGAGAAAATTTTATAGTAATCATGGCATACGAAATAGTATAGAAATGGAAAAGGAGAAAATTTAATAGTCCACTATGATGCTAGGTTAAGAAAAACAGTTTTTATTTCAATTTCCCCTTTAAATATATTTTATTGTTCCAATAAAATATATGTTTACAATATATACTGTTGTATATATTGTTCATGTATTATATGCCTACAATACATGCTACGGAATACATAATAAATTTGTTTGAAGAATTTGTATATATACATAATATCTTGATGATTTTTGATGCCATTTCTCTCCCTTCTTCATTTCCCTCTTGCCCCATCTCCTGTTCTTCTTCACAATTTCCTTTTAGTAAGATTTTATTTTATGATGATTAATGAAAACAGAAATTTAAACCATAAGTCATCATCTTACAAAAACTACCAAATGCCCTATAACAAAACACAGTGTTCATTACAAATCAAAAATAATTAAGAAAATTATAAATATATCAACTATTAAAAGTACTATAATGCAAAATTCAAAAATGTTTACCATATTAATATAAAAGTTATCTGTATTATCTTCCTTCCAATGTGTGTAGGAAACAATTACAAAGTACATATAAAAAGGGGAAACATAAAAGTTCTTGGGAAATTCTACTAACCAATAAATCAGAGCATCAAGGGTATAATAATCAATTTTTAATAATGATATACTATTTTCATGCATGGATAAATTTTTAGTTATTGCATTAATAATAATAATGCATGTTTAATGTATAATTTAGGTCAGTTGGACATTGCCAGTTATGTATTTCCAATTTATCTAATCTCATCGACTAGAATTTTCCATGAAGAAATTTTTATTGATAAGTCGTGAATGTTCATTAAAAATAATCGATATCGTGCACCAAAAAGTCCTTCATTTTTATACCATTAAAGTCAAGTCAGCAGAAGAGACCAGACGGCAGAGGATTTTTCAGGGTCTGGTGTACCTTTCTGCAGCAGAGAGGAAAGTTTCCTGGTACTAAGTAGTAGTACTCTGTCCTTGGTTGATACACACAGATTTGAGACAACAAAGAAGTTTATAGAAATACTGAGTTGAATTCCAATTCACAAAGTTAAACGTTTTTTCATCTTAGTGATTTTTTTATACACTACATTGATAAATGCTTTATTTCTTTCCTAGGTTACTTCCCCCAAAGATATCTTTAAAGTAAGAAAGACTGATTAGGCCATTTATGTTCTGGAGGTGGTAAAGATAAACTGTTAAAATCCCTGAATCACGAGCTAAGTTTGAAATTTGCAGACAGTTGCAGCCAAAAGCAAACAACTGTTCTGAGCCCGTAGACTGCACGTAACTCACTCCAAGCCCTAGAAGTTAAATGTTGAGCTGCATAACTCCACACTGTTTTAGCTTTGGCCTATAGGCGATTCCCATTTTCTTCTCTGATGACATTAATCATAGTATTTGGTGCTTGCTTAAGCCCTTATGTGCTGAAAGCATAGAACTATATTCAAGGCAAGGGAAAGTCATTTCCTATATATTTTTTCTCATATGAAATAAGCAATTACTTTTCCAACTTAGAAAATATTAGCAATATTACGATGTTCACAAATCCGGTTCTTTTCGACCATTCTTTTTCCCCCATACTCTAGCTTGGAGCAGATATTCCCCACAAACAGCAAATCCCCAAGGGCGAACTGTGGCACCTGAGATCAAGATTAGTTTCAGGTGAAAGCCCCCAGTGATACAAGGACATGGGGGTATCAGAACAAGGGTTTATGCAGGCTTCTTTGGTTTTCATATTTTTCAACCTTAAAATTACTTTTTAAAATCCTGATGCCTGAAATGCTCTACAGATTAATGAAGTTACTGTCTCTGGTACTGGGATCCAGGTATCAGTACATGACCAAACTTCCCATGGGATCCCAGTGCACAGTCTAAATTGGGCACCACTGGCCCTGTCCCTTGTTCTCCAAAATTCGCAGGTGAGTCAATGCATGATGGCCTCTATCTAGGCAGAGGGTGGAAGAATAGTGAAAGAAGAAGCCTGATTCTCTTCTTCCCTCATTTCTTTTCCCTTCTTTCTCTCTCTTCAGTGTGCTGATCTGGGTTAGACAGTAGTACTGATCAAAGGGCATTGAGAGTATGTGAGGAGCTCTAACTGAGGGAAGGAAAGTGAAAGAAGTGGAAAGAACAGAGCTTGACAATCCCCCAGCTAACTAATGCCTAAGGGAGTGGAGAATGCCAGCCACGGCCCAACCAAGGCAGCGTTTAAGCACAAAATGTCGACAATGGAAACCAACAATCCTGAGTTGTTCAAGTGTAATTATATCTGAAAGCTTCTGTATCTTGTTAAAGCTACAATTTTAATTTATATCCTTTCTGGCATTAAAATCTGACAATACTGAAAACATGAGAAAAGTTTAGTTTTCTTAACAGATTTTTAAACGAAAATAATTGTATACAGAAAGCTAGAAGAGATTTAAAAATGTTGGATAGTAACATATGTATGTTCTACTGTACCACTCTTCATTTTTGAGTTGTTTTAAACTACCTACATTTTTAACAGAAGAGTTTTAACTTTGACACCTATTACTAAAATATATTTTTAAAAACAGAAATTGTTACCAGTCAGATGCATTGGTTTGGCACTGCCCTAATCCCAGTAGCAGACACGGAGTATTAAAGGGGCAGAAAGAGGCTGCTTAAAGTCTCTTGCTTGCTCTTGCTGTCTTCTGCCTGCCAGGAGCTCTTTTTCTCTCCTGCACCTCTCTGCCAGGCCACCTTGCCTCAGAGCCAACCACCTGTGGACTGAAACTCTAGGAACTACGAACTAAATAAACCTTTATTCCTTTAAATTTGAGTGTTGGGTATTTTGTCTCAGCAATGAGAAAGGTAACTGAGACACGTATAAACAGAGCAAGGATTTCCCAGTTTACTGTAGTCAGTAGTCAATAAAAGTCTACTGTTCACTATTACAGAGTGAGCTCAAACTAGAGGAAAAGAGCAACAATCTTAAATTTAAATGAGTATGAATTTAAAGTTGTTGCTCATTTTTGCTACAGAGCATTTGGTGGAGATTTCATAAAAAAGGTGATTGATTGCTTAATTCTAAGACTAGCCCTATAAACAATTTCACAGCTACTGCAAAAGTACAGAAAGGCTAGCACCTTACAATCATGTCTCACTTCCCACAAAACTGACCGCTGGACAGGACTTAGATGTGCTACAGCCGATCCTCTCCAGTATTGTCTTTATTTCTTAAATTTATCAACAGGACATGACCCTCAGTCCTACTTGAATAGATGTTTTAATTCAAAGGTAATTAATATGCTTCTGATGAAAAAATGGGTATCCCGATATAGATACATAATAAAACATCAAGTACTATTGTATAAGACCTAAAATGCAAATGTACCGGTTTAATGTTGGTCTAAGTTTACTTAAAATCTTACACTTGTTTTGCCAGAAATTTATAGAGTTCTTCTCAAAATAAACAAAAAATTAGATCAATGGTAGAGGGCTTAACTAACACATGAGGGAGCCTGGACTTGCTGCTTAGCACCAAAGGAAAATTCACTGATCTCGTGTTGTGTGATGGCTATTTTACCGTGATAACATCAGTTAGGAATAAACAGAAACTGGTCATCTCTAAATATCTGATAAAGATTCAATTATTGAGTGCTAGCATCTTTTATGAAGTTCTAGTGTTTGAATGTATGCATCTCATTTTTTGTCATATTAAATTAAATCTTAGACAAGGGACCTGCTTCTTTTGGGTCAGCGGCATATTTTCAGATAAAAATGCATTACAAATTACTAATAATCAATTTCTGAATTGTATAGATTGTAAGTCAAATTCACCAATAGAAGATATTTGAATAGTCTTTTTAAAAATCTCACTTGTGGGTAAGATTTATTTCATATTTTAGTGCATGTTTTAAATTTTTGTTGTTATTAGCTATCTTTCATGCAATGATATGATAACATTCTTAATTTTTCTGTGGTGTATGTCATAAAAACAAGCCCAAAACTGTCAGCCTGGTTTTTAAGAAGCTACCTGCAAACCAGAAACTGGTCATCTCTGCAAAAGGGAGAGTTAATACAGTTCTGCTTTGGGGGAAACTTGTCTAAAAAAACTCTGTGAAGCTTCCCCCAAAGTGCAGTCCTTTGTTGTTGTGTGGTTTTGTTTGAAGTACTCTGACCCAGGATAGTAGCTTGGGCTGCAATGGGGACTCCCTCAGCCCATCCCCCCTTCTGCTTTTGAACTGCTGATGGTAATGAATCTCCCCCTTTCAGCTCCAACTGCTGCATTCAGTTATCATCAAGAGCAGACATCAACTAGCACTCTAATCTTGCTCTGATGGATAGAATACTAACCTTTCACAAGATTAGAGACACAAGGTGTTCTCGAGATAATAAAATTCAAATAGGTTTATTTCAAAGGGCAACCCAATCTCACTTTTGTTCATGGGTCACTTGACAGATCATTTGCCAAAGGAGTTCTTGTGTCTTTCCAAGCCAGGCTCTGGTTCAATGTGCCAAAAAATGTCAAATAAGGGGGCCCTCGAAGGTGCAAAGAATGTAGTTCTAAAGTAGGAACAGGAAAAGTTGTGAATAACATCATTTTAGTACAGGTGAATAAACCTTTACTGGCCAATAGTTCTAATTTGACTTTACTAATACTAAATTTACTCAAAAGGTGAATCAAGACTAACCACATTGAAAATATTAATGATTTAGTATAAGTGCTGCTATTATGACTCTTAAGCGTAAATTTCAGAGGATTATTAAGAAATTTTCATTTCAAATACATGCATATTGAAAATCAAAATCAAGAGTTACAACATATGCTTTACACAATATTATGTAGCTACCTACTTAACATGCTTCTAGAAATAACATGTGAAAGAATCTTAGGTAATGTCATAAATCAAGAATAAAGACTGCACACATATGAGGTAAAAATCAACCCTGAAAGCTCTTCCGGAGAGAGCAATGAATTACCCTCAACAAATGACTTCATGCACTTCAATTTGCTATGCTCTTATTTAAAATTACCTTCCACAATATAAAATTCTGAAGATATCACCTAATAAGAAAATGGGAAGGGAAAAACAGAGCCATTTCTTGTTTAAAATACTCCTAAGACGGGTTCCTTGCCTGTAAGATACAATTTGCAAAACTGTTACAAAAGAGTAACACTAAATTTAAATAACAGTAAGTCAAATACTATTGCACATGATATTGATGATGCATATGTGGAACGCTGCCTTTATAATTAATTTAGATTTTAAACAATTTTCACATTTTTTCAATATATTACAAAAGCTCTGTTCCTGTCTCTGTTCATGTACATTTGATAGACAATATATATTAGATGATGTGAGTAAATTAAACTTAAATATTTATATATAATACATATTTGAATTGTAAAGTGTTCTTTAAAATCTAAACAATATTCTATTAAAACAGAACTTTGTGGTTACTAATAATTTATTTTAAATATCAGTATTATAGGCAGCTAAATTAGATAAATTACAGTCAGAAAGGGACTGGGCTCTCAAGGAAGGCAGCAGAAGAAAGAAAACATTAGAATTGCGGTTGGAGGTGCATCTGAAGAAGACCAGGGCTCTAGATAAAGATGTAAGACCAGGCCTACATGCCTCCCTAAGGGAGAAGCAGTAACTTGGAATTATGCTACGATTGGTATCATGTGGACTAGTGAATGCAGCTAGACGTCAGTCGCCCAGGCGGGTGACCAGAGCATGCGGACTATCCCTTCCCAAAAGTGCCTTTGTTCTTTCCATGTACCCTTGCTACATGACCTGCTTCTCTATTGGATCAATATTAGCTAAGGGGCTATACTTGTAATCTTATTGGTTGACTATATTTAGACCCATGTGATACTCCCCTCATGATTTTGCTCATTAGAACATTCTTAGAGAAGTGTCCTTACTGGCAACCCACTTTGGGGTCCCTCCGGTCTCTCAGGAGCTAACCTCCATTGTTACTTAGAATTCATTCTTCAGTTTGGGGGGACAAGAACTTGGTGTATCTGACATCTAGCAGATTAGGAGTCACATTTTTCCCTATAACAATAGCAACCTCATTCCCCTCAAATATGTTTAGCTCAATCATAATTGATAATCCTTACTATTTTAAATGAATTAGTTTATAAGGCCTTTAAAATGAAACAATTATAGTCCATTGTAGCTTTAAGATAAAATATTCAGCAGGGCTATTTTGCTCTTTTTTTTCAATAATGCAGCTGAAGTTTGTTTAAAATAAATTCTTAATAGAAACAACCTAGTTTGTATCTCTAGATTTAACCTCTACAGAGGTTATGCAAAAATTAGAGACTGATAATTAGATTATTTTAAAGATGTTTAGTTTTTTGGGTTCTTAGAGCAATCATTATATTTTTTTTCACTTATTTGGTAATACGAATTTTATGAGGTTAAAATTATTGTCTTTTCCAGAGATACATGAACCACCAAACTACATTCTACTTGCTCTGTGCATAGGAAATGTAACCTTGCAGGAGTGCAGGGTATTACCTAATGCAACTCTGCAGAAGAGGAGAAATGGATGCTGAAAGCAGAACCTCCGTGTGGAACTTGACACGCTAGAAGGCTGCACAAAGTGCTGAGAATTTCAATTCTATTCGTTTTACCCATAATTGAGAGGTCAGGAAATACTATTCTTGATCTTAGTTTTTTTTACGTTTAAATTGGTAAGTATGGTATCCTCCTTGTGTGATACAATGAAGATTACATGACATACACAAAGAAATTAAGTGTCTGGCATCCTCGATAATAAAATGACCGTATTCATTATTATTCATTTAAAACCGATCTTGGTTTGTAAGAGACGAACTTGCAGACACAGAGACACATGCCCGTAATCCTAGCTGCTACCTTCTTGAGAGGCTCTGAAGCCACAGGATTATGAGATCAAAATCATGGAGCAAAACACAAGCAGATCCTATCACAAAAAAAGGCAAATATTAATTTTCCTCATCATATCAGTCCAATGAGTTCTTATGAAGTAGCTTGATTGAGAAAGACAAAAAAAAAGGTAACAAAAAAAGATTGTATATGTTGTGTTGTACCTTTGATTAAAAAGATAACTTAATGGAAAATTAATGGAATATAATGGAAGGAAAACATCCCCATAAAAATTATGTCCCCTTTATTCTCCTGAGTTGATCAATTACTCTTCCCCGATAGGTAGGCTTATGTATAGCTATCATATCACTCTGTTTGTGGTTTTGGGGAGACTGGGGATCAGATGTAACTCTTCCATTAATTGCAAAAAATGGCTTTATCTCTTGAGCAATTAAATGACATTATTGACTTATGTTGGTATCAAAACCAGCTCAGCTGCGCCTGATGTTTTCCTCCTACAACATGCAGCATGGTTTAAGGCAGAGATAAAATCTAAAAGGCAGGGCAATAAGGTAGTTGCAGCGATGTACACAGTAGCTTTATTTGCACATTCTGCATTTATGGAATTTCATGGGTTTCTTTGTGCTTGTTTTTCCTTTGACATCTTTTCAGTATTAATCACCAATCAATTCCTTCCCAATTAATTTAGATCACACTTGTGCTTTGTTTAAAATCACTTTGGATTCTCATCATCTTTTCAGAAATTCTGTTAAAGATGCTCTAACAATGCTGACATTGTTTCAAGTCCAATGAATACATTTTCCATTCTCTTATGAACCACTTGTTGTGAAAAAAAAAATTCAGATCTATAACCAAACTTGTGGGAAACTTCTAAATAACAAAAAAATTTGTCCTTATACTATTTATTGACTAAGCCTAAGAACATTTTCTTAATCAGTTCAATATCCACCTGATTATTATTCTACCCAAGTCTCTCTCTCTCTCTCTCTTTTTTTTTTTTTTTGCTAGAAGCTTGTTAATGATCATTGCATTGGCAAAAGCACTGATAATTGTACAAAGGTCAGAGTGGGCTGTAATCAGTGGATCTTCCAGTCTATGGGCTCAGTCACATTGTCAAAGAGGGAAATAAGTTTTGTTTGGCACGGCTTGCTTTTGAGCAGTCCATGCTACCTGCTGCTTTGTTACACTCTGGTTGCTTGCAAATTGATGGCAGAATAAATTACTCCTGACTCTTTCCAAGAATGGACCGTAACCTTACAAGTAATTAATTCCAAGATATTTACTTCATTTTCCTTCCCTACAGACATCTACGGTGACTGTCTTTCTCCAGTCCTCTGGACACGTGCCCATCTGCCATAAATCTGAAAATTCACTTAAATGAATACAAGGTAATTTGATGTTGCATTTGATTTGGCACTAAGTGCTACACAGTTGTTGACTTCAAAGTCAAATGCATAAATCTTCGCTGCTCACAGAAAGAGGGGCCGTTTCTTCCGAATGAGTTTGACTATAACCACACAGTCAATTTCAGACATGTGAAGACAAATGCAACACTTAACAAATTGGTTATCTGCCCATTTCTCATTGAAAATTTAGGTAGGAATATATCAATATACGTGAAAATAACACTAGTAAAAGCCTTAAAACAAATTCTGTCTTATGGTATATATCCTGCGGTGGAATTTTGCAATTCCAGGCATCAGCTACTGTTTCCCCCAAGAGCAGAATGCACCACAACAATACTTGAGGGGAAGGGGGGAAGAGGGGGGAAAACCAAGATGTATCATGTACAGGTACAAAATAACCATGTTGATTATGATCATTATGTATGCAATGTACCAATACATGTTCTTGGTAAAAAATAATAAAAAAAAAATTAAAAAAAAAAAAAAAAAAAAAACTGGAAGCTTGACTTTGGATTTTGGCATTTACTTTGAATTTCTTTGGGTTCCAGAGGTTGGGTCACATTTTATATCATAGTTTTTAATGGCTTAATTGTAGGCCATACCCTGAAAGGTAGCACAGTAACAATTTATCAACTACTTTAGCTATCCCATGAGGAAATATCATCTGTTATTGTCTGTTTTTCTTTTTTTTTTTTTGGTGCTGGGGATCGCACTCAGAGCCTTGTGCTTGTGAGGCACGCACTCTAACCGCTGAGCTAAACCCTCAGCCCTATTGTCTGTATTTTGAAGCCAGCCCTATTGCTAATGGATCATCTAAAAAACAAGCAATAGTCACATTCAAATGAAAACAGTCTAAAGGACTGTACTTATAGCACTTCAAAGTATCGAATCCTTGAACCTCTAGTATCCCATTTGGGTCTGGGAAGAAATCTTTGACCATCTGCAATAGGATCCTGCATTTAATTTAGAAAACTGGCGGCAGTCAGATGGATATGTAATGAAGATGACTTGGTACCTGTAGAGCATTCAGGAGTCTTTGACTCCTCTTTTTCTTTCTCTGCAGTAGCGGGGACTGAACTTAGGACCTCATCCCCTAGGCAAGTGCTCTACTTCTGAGCTACGTTCCCAGCCCATTTCTTCGTTTCTTGAATGTTTCCAAATAGTCTGAAACATTTTTATGACACAGTTCTTTTCCTTTCTTAAGACAAAAATAGACATATCTCATGAGTGTTAGCTGAGCCTAAACAGGAACTAAGGTCTCCTTAGACCTCTAGGAAAATAAGAATTGCTCCTCTTTCACTGATACCCCCATTTTCCTTTATCTTAGATCTTATCTATGGGGCCAGACTAAGTACAGACACTGAGTTGACCTCCGAATTCTCTGCTTTTATCACTACTACTGGAGACACCCACCCACAAAACTTTATTCTTGAAGAGAATTCTCCCTTCTCCTCCTTCCCCACATTTAACATGACCCACAAGACTAATCTCTCCAAGAAATACATCCTGTGTTATACGACAGGAAAAAGATGAAAATGCTCCAGTTTTTAAAGTAGTTTTTCAACCTCCAATTAGAGCTATCAATGTGTATTACTGCCTCATGAACGTAAATGAAACTAATTTTTGCTTAATCAATTATTAACATTTGGAATTAAGTTTTTATAACCAGGAAATTGTTTGGCCTCTGTAACATTATACAGACACTAGTTGACTTGGGAAAGTGAAGTCTAACTGGCCTGTTTAATTTCATAACTGTCCCCCGCCTGCTCTCCATTAACTCAGACTCACAATTAATAAACTAAAATATAGTTACATAAACTGTTGTCTTTTAGGAAACGATCAGTATCCCAGAAACTTCCTTTGGATGGATGCAGATAACTGAGGAGAGCATAGTACTGGATTACAAGGGAAATATTCTTGAGTTTCAAATATGGTGGGGCTACATTACATGTGGTGAGACATTTGACCCTCTGTGTATCTATTTATCCCAAATGAGTCACTATGACCCAAACCTATCATAGATCAGCATCACGGATCATGACATTGGGAGCAGTCTTGTCAAACAAGTGAGTTTTCTCAAAGGGGAACAGGACAAATGCAAAAGTCATTTCCTTCTATTGGACCAATGGGTCTCACAGTATGGTCCCTGTATCAGGAACGGTAGTAACACCCGGGAGTTTACTGAAGGGCAACTCGGGGCTTCATTTCACTTCTACTGAATGCCTAACTCTGAGTGTGGGCCCATTGCTATGTGTTTTAATAAGCTTTCCAGATGAACCTGATGCACCCTAAAGCATTAAAGGATGCACACTGTTGTATTGAAGGAGCAATTTCATTTGTCCAACTACAAGTAGAGGTACTTTCAACAACTAATTCACATTCTATCAAATTCCTCTGATAGAACTATGACTTGGGAATCTCTGCTTAATTTCTGAATTTTGTCCACAGATCTTTAAATCTTCTAACCCCCCAATGAGATCCTTCCTTAAATCTCACCTTTCTATAATCCCAGTCATTTTTATTCATTAGTAGGAAACACCTGTAACAGCAGGAGCTACTTACATTCTAATTGTTTCTTGTTCCTCTAAATTGCTTGTCATTATAAAAGAAATGACAGAAGTGAAATGGGAGAGGAGCAATGTGGCAAGAAGACTCTAGCCCTTTTCCAATGTTTAATTGCTATACAATGCTAAGAACAGATTAAAAAGATAAATCAAAAGTTTGCCGAAAAAAGTGAGGCCCCCAGTCAGTTTTATGGTTTCATTTGAGCTGCAAAGATATTATTATACACTCATTTACAAAACAATGAGCTCTTACTGTTTATGAAAGTTTAATCTCTTGGTTTATTGCCTTAATATATTTCACATTGGTAAGGTTTACTTTTAAATGAAATTTCTGACTGTCTTATGTAGATGTTATTTTATACTGAGAATACAGACAGAATGAGTGTAACATCATAATTGTATTCATCTATGAAGCAATTAGAGTCAGGGTAATTGCTTCTAGTTCTCACATATCTGCATACAAAGTAATAGAATTAATATTTCATCATTTGGCAGTATCCCTTGTTAGCTAAGAATTCTAACACTGTATATCTTCTTTGTGTGTCCACAGAAATTTAAACAGACCCTATATTAATATTTACCTAAATCAAAAACTATGCCAAGGAAAAAAAGTTGTATGTAGTAAGCTGATCCCATTTCTCAGCGTACGTATCCAGTGCATACACAACAAGACAGAGGCGCTCCGCCACCCTCTCCAGATGAGCTGGACTGATGACAAGCAAGGGAAGGCTTCAGGGCAGGCTTTTGCTGGGCTGGGCGGTGCAGGCGTGTGATGCCAGCACTCTAGGAAACTGAGGCAGGAGGCCCACAAGTTCTAGCCCATCCTGGGCAATTTAGCAATTCAGGGAGAGTTTGCCTCAACATAAAAAATAAAAATGGCTGGGGAGGTAGCTCAGTGCAAAGGTCCTGGAATTAATCCTTATTACTGTGAAATAAAATAACAAAATAAATATTATAAAATAAAAAGAAATAAAATAATGAAAAAGGACCCCTCCTCAGTCCCCAGTTATTAATTTCATGATGTTCTAAGAGATTGATTCCAATTCAAAACTTTTGGCTGCTTAAATATCAAAACTCCATTGAGAACCCCTTTACAAGTTCTTACAAAGAGAAAATTGATAGAGCCAGCGAAGAGCCATGATGACCTACAGGAAGAGCCTGGCAAATGACTGACAAGATTCAAATTCTCAGCCAGAATCCACCGGACTAAGAAGGGCTAAATGAGGACTTTAGCTTCATTTATTTTCTAAGAAGCTTAGGCTGGAGGGAAAGAAAAGAAGCCATAAATTAAATGGCATTTTGCTTGAATAAAAGGGGAACAAATGAGGGAATTAAGTTGAAACTGGCAGCTCAACCACTGAACCAAATTTAATTGGGAGATAAGCTATATTTCAACATTCAGAATATGATGAAAGATGGGAGAAGTTAGCAATTTGGCTACTTCTTTTCAGTGTACGCAAACAAATATCCTTAATGGAGAAAAACATAGTCAAGAATAGGAATGATAAGAACATATGAATGAATTATATGTATAACACACTATATATACCCACCTTTAGATTATTTCCAGTAATAACCCTTTATTAAAATGTGACATGCAGGAATCTAAAAATGGAACTTTCCCTAAAACATTGGACAATGTTATAAAAATGTAGAGGTTATTTCAAAATTTATATGATTCCTCCATATTCTTTTAAATTCTTAGTTCATTATTCTCCATCTAGCATTTTTAAATGACTTCATAGAACATCGTTTATCTTATGGATGTCCTGGTAATGGAGGGTAAAGTGTCTGTAATATAAGTAAAACACTTAAAATACACAGTGGCATATGGCATTAAATATTATTATTGATAATTTAAGTATAGAATTAATCTATGATTAGTTAGAAAATCCTTTTCCTTTTCTCAACGCCATAAACAATAACAATTTTGAGAACTGTGCCCTTGCTCTTCACATGGGTATTCTTTTAAATTATTCTGAAACCTCATTGATCTTTGTATTTCTTACTCTGATTCCTTTCTGGTTCTGTTTTCTCTATGAATCTGCGTGGCTGTGGTTTTTGTTAAACTGAAAATAATTATGAAGCACTTACTATGTAAAAGGATCCAATGAAAGAAACATAATAACGTTCATAAAAAGTTCATGTAATTTTTTACTTTTATTAGTACATGTTTGTAGTACAGTGATTACATTCACTGTGGGTGATTGGTACATGTACATAACACATTGCTGGTATGTCTTCTGGTCCTCCTAACAACGCTAATAGAGTAGAAAAGAAATTACTCCCTATTTTCTGTCTCACTGAGACTCAGAGTTAAGACTCAGAGTTTAAGTGACGAGTGCTAACATCATATAGCTATTAAATGTATGTTCCAAATTCGACTGGAATTCAGACATTACCAAAAGCACTGTGGGAATGTCAAATAATTTTCCATGGAAAATCTCTGGTTCCTGATGATTGATTTAGGAAGGGCGAAAAGTTGATAGGGTGTGTAGATATGTAACTCCATCTAAAGAGTTTGGGGCAAGTCATTTTATTGATGGGGTAGAAATTCTGGTAGGTAACTATTTTGGAATACAAAAGGATTTACTGTAGATTATAAATTAGAAAATTAAGCTCTACCATGTGGATTTATTTAATTAAGGAATATAGAATGAAGATATAGAAATCAAAATATTTTGAAGGTAGTTTGGAATTGGAATTAAATAACAAGTGAAGTGAATGAAATAACAAAAGAAGTTTAGACCTTGAAATGAAGATATAGGAATAAATGCATTCTTGAAGCAATTCATTCAGAAAAAATTCAGAGTGATGTAACGCCATAGGAAAATCTCATGGTTTTCTTTCTTTTTTAAATTATCTCTATGAGATATCCAGAAACTAACAAAATGTTGGTTGTAATATACTTTTCTTTTTTTCATGTTATATCATTTTTCAAAGTAGCTTTATTAATATATGATTCATCCACTCGTAATGCATAATTCAATGTTTTTAGTACAATAACCTATTCTCGGTGGCTCTAAGTGGTTCGACCATTACTACCATCAACTTTAGAACTTTTCTTCTCTTCAAAAAGCAACCCTGTTCATAACCTGAGCAGTCATTCTGATTCGACCAACCTTATCCCAACCTTCCACCTTCAGCTCAAGACAACCAGTAACAGACTTTCTGTCTCTGCAGATTTGTGTATTCACACAAATGGACGTGTGTAATGTGATCTTTTATGAGTACCTCTTGGTCTCTAGCAAAATGATTTCAAAGTTCATCTATGTTGCAGCACGTTTTAATATTTCTACTTTTTTTGACTGAATAATTTCCATCTTTTGAATAATCTACATTTATCTACTCACCAGTAAATTCACATTCTACATTTTTAGTATTATGAGCTCTGTTACTATACACATTTGTTTACAAGGTTTTTTTTTTTTTTTATTAGGTATTAGGTAGAAGAGAAACTGCTGGGAAATACGGCAATTCTATATTTTACTTTTGAGAAAAGATCAAGCTGCTCTTCAGTGGCTGCTTTAATTTCTCCATTTTCTCAACAATACTTGTCTTCTTGATTACAGCAATCCGAGTGGGTAGGAAGAGGTAGCTCACTGTGGTTTTGATTTGCATTCTCCTACTGGATAATGAGGAAGAACACCTTTTACACTGCCCATTTGTATAAATTCATTGAAGAAATTTCTAAATTTTATGCCCAGTTTTCAATTTAACTGTCTGGTGTTGATGTTTAAGAATTTTTTCAATATCCTGTATAGAAGTTCTTCATCAGATGTATGATTTGTCAGGATTCTCCGTTTCTCCCCTTCAGTGCGAGGATCGAACCCAGGGCCCGGCACATGTGTTATTGCTGTACCAGTGATCTATACTACAGCCTTCTACCTCCACCTTCCACTTCATTATTTTTCTGTGGTTTAAAATTTCAAATACAAACTAGGGAAGGAAAATATAAGAAGCTAGTCTAAGATGTGCTCAATAATGTGAACCTGAGTAAAATAAGCTAAACTCAAATTCTAAGTTTTCTTCTCTCGTAGAAAGATTGGAGTCTGGTCCTTTGTTTCATAGTTCATGAAAAATAACATATGGTAAGATACTGTGGACACACTGAATACTAAGCAAGCGATGATAAAAGTTTATTCTGGAGTGGAGAAAATTCTTACTTGGTTAAGTCAGACTTTGAAAAAAAAAAGTCCAAAAAGGGATTTTCTTCTATTACAGTATGTTATTAATTTTCTCTCAGGTGTTTCTATTTTCTACTTGAGGTATGCTTATTAGTCATAGTATATTACTGGACTATATGTATATATTAGATTTATTACTTTCCATGTTATCATTTTTCCTTCTTCCTAAGTGTTATTTTCATGAATGTGACTTTTTCGAGCATCAGACACAGGAATTTGGGGTGTGTGTGTAGGTGTGAGGCGCCTGAGTGACTGACAGTGGAAGTAACAGTGGAGCAGCTACATCCAAATATCTCAGTGATTAGGAAACAAAAACACAAAAGAAAAAACCATAAAATATTTCCATATTTTGGAAACAAGATGATAGAAGACAACACAAACTGTACCATGGTCAATGTTACATTATTGGAATTTCTCTTTTATATTCTGCTCTTACGATGAAAAAAGGAACTGTCTTAATAATGAATGTTGAAATAACAAATGAAGCTTCTGGGAAATTTAAATATAATATCCTCAGAAATTAATCTTTGCCCATTAAAACAACTGAAAGAAAAGCATTTCATTTATTTATTCATCTATTCATTCAGAGAGTGTGAAAGAGATGGAACATAGACTAAGTGAAAGAAAAAAGGGTATTATAAGAAGTGATGTATGGAATTCCAACTGAATTTGTTTAGCCAAAAGAAGGCTCACAAGAAAGCCAATGAAATGAAGCTGAGAGTTTGAGGTGGACAATGAGATCAATGAGGGACTTGGCCTTCTTTGCTCATTTATAGTTTACATCTCTTCCAGATTTCTACTACTGCTACTTTTGTAAATTATAAGGATCCCCTATTGGTCTCTCCAAAAACTAATGAAACAATAAAATGGATTAGAAATTCCCACCTTCTTTTTTTAGTCATTTTTTTCCCCTTTTGGCTTGGATGTGTAGGAAAGTCTTGCCCTTCTGGATACGGCCCTTGGATGTTTACAGGGATGGGAGCAACGCCACTCAACGGAGCTGGATGGAGATGTCCCTGGAGGGCTGGGGTGAATGAGCAGGACAGAGCATGAGCTGCCCTGCTTCAGGAGTCCACATGCAGACAGCACCTAGCTTCCGGGCAGATCGAAGACATCAACCCAGAAGAGCTCTCGGAAGGATCAAACCCAATGCTGCCACCACCATCAGAAAGGAGTTATGACTGTTCTATACACCTTAGGAAGCTGGTAGCTTCCTAAATACATTCTGTTGCTTCCTCTTTTTTCTTTAATTGGAGCTTTTATGCGTATTTTAATGGCATAGAACAAACCCTGTAGAGGAAAATTCATTCCTACTGATAGAACCCCCTGGGAGTCCTCACCCAAAGACAACAACACACAGTGACAATACCTACTCTGCCGCTCAGTCTTGAGGCACAACCACGACTGCTATCTCATGAAGCAAACTGCTTCCTTTCTAAAGAGGCATCTATGCTTTTTCTTAGACCATTTCAGAATTTTATCTACAGTTTCTATTGATTGATCAGGCTTATTTATTTATTATTGAAACAGAGTCTCACTACATAGTGCAAGCTGACCTCATGCTCATTGTGTAGCCTAGGCTGGCCTTGAACTCACAGCAATCCTTCAGCTTCAGCTTCTCTAGTGCTGGGATGACAGACATGTGCCACCAAGCCCAGTGATCAGGTATTTTAAAAATAACTGAGTCATTCACAATTACTATGCTCTAATGTGAAGCAAATTTAATGACAATGCATATAATCTAGACAACCTATCCTTATCCCACCCTCTCTGCCAAATAACTCAGTAAGTTGAAAACAATACAAACTTAAAACATTGGCAGGCAAATTCATGAATAGAAGAAATGTTCTATAGTATTGAGAAATGTTAAAATATGAAATATGAGAAGTCACTGCAGCCAATTTTCTAGGTTGATATTCTTGCTGATAGGATAATTTTTAGTGCACACTTTGAATTCAATTTCCTTTATTTTAACAAAACATATTTCATGCTCATTGCTTACGGATGGAATAACTTGCAAAAACATAATAGGTTTTATGGGCCACATTCTCACAGAGATTTCATACAACTCCAGTTCACCATAAATGCTTCTCTGACAAACATCAGAGTACACATAACCTTCTTTATGTCTATCGAAGGCCACAGACTTGAGTCAACATACAGTTTGGCCATGACACTAATGTCTACTCTGAGAATAGTTTCCTTTTCTCTTTGAGATGGTTAGAGATGACCTAGAAATCACAGTGGAATCTGAGTACTTCCTTGACCCCGAGATGCTATTCTTTCCAAAGGTTCAATTCAACCCTTGGAAAAAGCCTCAATTAGATCTCTCTACATTTTTGTATGAGCACATCCACTCTACAATATTTGGGTTTGCCCATTATGAATAACCTCAAGTCATTTTAGTTTTTTTCTACAATAACTTTATCAGTCTTAATGCCATATATGTAAGAGGCAATTTAAAAAAAATATGCAACCATTATGCAAATATGTTCACAGACACTCTTATGTCAAGTTATTTTGATATGTATACTTTAGTTCAGAGATGCCTTTGTAACATCTTCATTCTGAAGACACAATAAATACATACATACTAGAGCAACATTAACTATATAATGGTAATAATAGTCAATGTAAATTGTAAACTGGTTAGTGGACCAGAAAGAAAGACATGAAGCATGCAACCTCCATGAGTTGAAGGGCCTTGTGTGTCTTGTTTGCCGGGAACCCACTATACCCTAGCCATTGCCTACAGCATGTTGGAGTTCAGAGTATACGTGCAGGAATATAGAAAAGTTGAGTGTCTTTTCAATACATTGCCATTCTTTCAAGGCAGGAATGTTGTTCCCTACAGCTAAATACCTCCCACAGTACCCACGTAGCATGTGACACAAAGTCGTGAGTGTGTAGAGTGCACTTGGTGAAGCACAGCCCTGGTATGCAGAGCCGGGCGCTGTCCAAGGTCCTTCGGTGGCAGTATCTACAATGCTTCCACTCCACAGTCAGCATTTCTACCCCTGCTGGCTGAACCAGGGGCGTAAAACTAGTTTTAGAGCAAGTCAAGTATTCAGGTGATCTGATCCCAAATCCAAGATACCTTCCCCTCTGCCACCGTACACACCTCTTTGCAAGTTTTCCCTAACTTTATCTTGTAGTTTAGACTAATTCCACTCTCTTCTTTGCTAATAAATGATAAGAGAATGTTGAATACATTTATAACTTCATATGTGCCTCAGAATAGCAATACCTAGTCTCGAAGAATAGGTACAAATTAGTGTGTGGCTTATTTCATGTAGTTATATACTTCCTATACTTAGAAATAAAATTGGATCATTTTAAAAAAGAGTGAATATATTCAATTTAACTACTGATGTGCATGCATTTACACACACACACATATGCCTCATATTCAAATCTGTAAGCATAGTAGATAAGCAGGATTTCATGAAGGCATATTTCAAATGGGTAATACGACTGTAACATTCATGTCTTGACTCCACCCCTTGAGCACAAACCCACTAAACTTTAAGGAATGAGGATTTCATGAGGTGTTTAAAGTAGCAGAAGCAGTTACATTTGCTTCGGTGCACTCTAAATGTGAACCAATCACTAAGAAAGAACAGGTTTTCATAGCAGATCCGGTGTTCAATACGTGGGCATGAAGTGGTAAAATATTATTCTAATAGATGCTGTGTAGGTTTTTAACTTTCAACACATAAAGCCATTACTTTTTTCTATGTTTGTTCCTTTTTCCTCTGTCACTTACTTTTTCCCTGTGTATGTGATCGGTGAATGGCTGCCACTGTTGTGGGCGCATATTCCCAACGGCCTCACAGGAAGACGCATGCGTTTATTTCAAGCGAGGAACAGTGTGTCTGTGGCAGCGGACCCACGTAGCCCTTCATAGCACAGTGACTGCATGGTTTGCACTGCCTAGACACTTTTCCTGCACTGCAACTCTAATAGAGTTGAACAAAATGTCATCTGCTGCTTATTAAATCTTGTTTTTATATGGTTGACTGACCTAAATTTCCAAGGTTTAAAATGTAACCGCTTGTCACCTGTTTGGTTGGAAGTTCAGTTAGCCCTGCCAAATACTTGGATGTGTTAGCATGTCATTTACACGTGTTCAAGTCAAGTAATTGGGTTCATAGAAGTCCTGTGTCAGTTTTAAATCTAGTCTCAATTAGGAAATACAACTTCAGAGTAGTAAGCTCTGGTTCTATTTCCCCACCTTTGTCATCCCCGTAATACTTGAGAGCAAAGATATGGCATTATGTGACTCAGGCAGTGGTACCCTGGACCTTGTCATTACTAACTGCAATTAGCCTTCTGTAATTACAATTTCAAGCATTCCCTTCTTTGACCACTGCCCTGTCCTCCCCAGTATTCCCGTGTTGATACTGCCAGGATGTACAGACTACTGGGACGCAGAATCCAATATTCCATCTTTTCTTCGCCTGTCAGGCTCTCAGGCTGTAACTCCCTTCTTTAGTAGCCTCAATTTCCTGGCCTAACTCCAACTCTTGCAGAAACCAGCCATTGTCAAGATTAACACAACTGTAAGCTGTGCAAAGTACCTCGAAGTTGAGATCCAGAAAATTTCATTCCCACGTTCTAAACAGTTACTCTGTTGTGACTACTGAAAACCGAACACTCAGCCTTGAGGACTGGTCTTAGCTTAAATTCACAGCCTCTAACATGAAGTTATCACTAACGTGCTGCCTGGCCAACATACTGTATCTCCGCCCCGCTTTGGACTCTCATTCTGTGAGACTGCAACGTCCCACTTTCTCCCTGGCCCAGAGCTCAAAAGGTGACAGAAACATCCCCCCACCATCACGCTGTATGGCAGAACGAAAGGAACCCTCTTATAATTAACCTGGCGAGACAAAATCCACTTGTTCCTTCTCTTATTCATTTATTCTCAGACTCTTTATTTAATGCCTAATGGGATTCTCAAATACTGCATCTGGAAAGAAATTGGAGCCTGTCAAATTACAGATGAGGAAACTGAGGCTCAGAAATTTTCACTTCATGTTCTAAACATTCATAAATAGAAAGATCATACTGGAAAAAAGAAAAAAAAAAAAAAAAGAAAGTCTGCCCTTAACTGAGTTTTGGCCCTTGGCTTCATTTAACCTTGAGAAGATGTGAAAAAGAACGTACACATTTTCATTAGCAGGTCTGTGCCCTTGCTACGCCACGTGGCGTGTGGTCAGCAGCACTGACTCTCCTGCAACCTCAGAAATCAGACTCTCAGACTGTTCCCCAGGCCAGCACCCCAGTGGTTATCTCAGTGCCAATGCTTTTAAATCACTTCTGTCTTAAATGACAAGGGAAGCAATCATGGCTCAGTATCTGTCACTACTGCATAGATTACCAGAAATAAACATTCTCTTTTTTCAGTGTGAGGCTACTTTTTCTTTCAAAGTTATCTGGTTTTTTTGTTGTTTTGTTCGACTGTTGACTTGTGGAAATTCGCCTGGTATTCTCAATTCATCCTTTTGTGTCCGAGAAAGTTGGGAGCTTTAATTCTGTTGATACCAGCAGCATATCAGGGCAAAGCTCATACATTTTAAATTAAGATGGTGCATCAGAGTTAAGATGAAAAAGTTTAAGCTCTTCTTGGAATGGCAAAGCCAGAGGCAGATGTAAGCTTGGCACCACAAAATCAAATATGTGTTGTGGTTTTATTTCTTTCCTAAGCACTCATACCTTCTCAGCCTTTTTAACAGCAATAGATTTCACTTTGAGGCCAGGAAGAGGTTAAAGCCCAAAGGTTAATATTATCAAACTTAGGAGAGAAAAGTTTGTGTTATTAAGAGGAAGGAAGCAGCTTCCATCTCATCCCTTCTTTGTCTTGAAATTACTTCTGAACCCTTCCAGCAATGGAAAAGTGTTTCTAGTCTTACTGTCTTTTTTTACATTTTTTATGTTCAGTATGTCATTTTCCCACAAAATCTCATCATCAGGGTTTTCTGTCAAAATGCTCACATTTCAGTGCAAATAAACAGACGTGAAGCCTATTAGAGTTGTGATTGCTAGAATGAAGGCATATCACAAACATAATTTCATGATAAAATATATCCACTGCCTAAAATACTAAAGCATTAAAATAGCATGATCAAAATGAAGAAGTTGCTCTTTTAAAAAATACACTCCCATTCACATATTTACCCTTGGATGTGTTTTTCCCTGGTAAAATGGAAAACATCCACAAAAACTAGACTATTAATATGAAATAACTTTTTTTTTAAAACAAAGCCCCTTGATTTTTGAGGATCGGGTTGGGAACGAGCTTGGGGGGTAAAGTACTTGCCTGGCATGCATGACATCGTGGGTTTGATCCTCCTCTCAACAAAATCAAAGAAAAAAAGAACCAATTCTCTGGATGCCTTTCCAAGTTAAGTTCCTAACTTTTCATACTTCCTGATAATTACTTCCCCAGATATTAAAATTCCAGCATAATCTCCAGGTCATAAATATACACAGAGTGTCCACAGATGGGCACTGGCTCCTCAATGGCAATGACGATCCCCCCTGAGCCTAGTTAACAGGAAATATACCAAAGCACATGTGAATTAGGTATTTGCAAGCAAAGCACAAGCTAGGCAGAAGGGCCTTTTTCTTCCAATATGTCTATCTTACTATACACAAATGTCCTAGTAAACATTCATAGTAAACCAAATCTATGGATTAGAAGACAATAAGTAGATTTTCTATCATTGTATTTCTTTTGTTAATTTGCTTGGCCCCTGCTTTCTATAAGTATTGCTGCTTTTGTGTACCTTGCAGAAATGTTTACATGTATACTACACATTTTGCTGTAGCTTGGTTTAAGGGGCCCCATTTCCAAAACAGAATTTGTCAATGTGTATAATCTGGAAACATTCGCATTACAGTGGCTGCTACTCAGTTTCAAGGATCCGACGCAATCACAGATATATTTCTTAAAATATGCTTAAAAGGTAAGAAAAATAATTCAAATTTATCTTTAATTAAAATATTTTAAAATACCTAAAATTGAACACAAATGGCATTGTTCACTGCTATAGATTGGGTGTGCTCTGAGTATGCTAGGAAGGTCCATTGTGATAGGAGGTTTGGTTCTCAGCCTGATGATCCTGCGAAATGGGGTATCCTTAGCTCTTGGGGATATGCCTTTCTATGGGACTGTAAGACACCGTTTAGTCTTTCTGCTTCTGGTTGAAGATGTGATCCTTCTTCCCACGTGTGCGCCATCATCCACTATCCACCATGAGGTCCTTATCAGAACTGAGTCAACGTGGCTACCTCCCAAAGGATGGGCTAAATAAACCTCTTCTTCATAAACTGTGCATCAGATATTTCTCTATAGTGATGCAAAGCTAATACACTCACACTTACTGAGTGAATTTACAGCAGTACTTGGTGATTTAAAGTATTGAACCTGCCCTATTTAGATTAGGGAATACTGTGAGATTTTTACATTAAGGGACTCTTAAGAGTCTACTTGGAACATATTAATAACCCACCCACCAGTCATTCAACCATTCACAGTCCCAGGTCTCATGTGCATCCTCCTCAACCCCAAATAATAAAGTTACAGAAATATGACTCTCTTGCTTTTCAGAGTGTATTGGGAGTTCTTTAGTATCTCTCTTAAATGTGGCGCTTCAAGTGATAATACTTGTCTATTAAACTAGAAAGACTGGCTCATTGAAATGAGAGGGTGAGGCCCTGGACTAGAGACCTGCTTTCCAACTGGAGTGTGCAGCAAATTTACCTGCAGATATATGAGAATAGGACATCGGGCCCCATGCCCAGAGTTTCTGATTCAGCGCCTATGTGGTGGGACCTAAGAATCTGCATTTCTGAAAAGTTCCTGGGTGATGCTTCAAGAACCTCTCTAGAGAAGTATCTTGCAGTTCATGACTTTCCTGAAAACTCTCATAAAAATGTTATTTGGTCTTTCTCTGTGCATTTTAAAAATTACTGCTTCTCTTTGAACATGACACTATCATAAAATTCATCATAAATTTAAACGGAAATGAATGCAGGAAGGATGTGAAAATAAATGCCAAGTGCTGTTGATAACCCCGGGCTAAATCATCACTTATCTTCTCATTTTTATAGATTTTTCACTTACAGTATTGAAATTATAATTCTTAAATGAAAGCAACACACATGCTTGCACACCTGCATAATCTACAGATAATGTTTAATGAAGATAAAAACATTAATAGATGCATAAAGACTTTTGTTTTTATATCAACTAACATTTGTAGCCAAATGCCTTAATAAATTGAAAATGAGTGCCAAAGATTTCTTAGCAAAGTAGAAAATAAAACTTAATTCATTTCATAAAGTAGTGAATCAGTTTATTTGCTCAGTTTCCTAAGAAAATAATCTGGCAATAGGAAGCAATTCTATAGCCCGCATAACTTTTTATCTGATAATTACTAGTATTTCATATTTCTCCTCTATCATCTTCATTGTAACTGTAAAAGTAGTTATTAGGGGTTATTAAAAGTCTTGGCTGGGGCTGGGGCTTTAGCTTAGTGGTTAGATTGCTTGCCTGGCAAGCACAAGGCCCTGAGTTCAATTCCCGGTACAAAAAAAAAAAACAAAAAAAGTCTTGGCTCCTTGGTAGTTATTACAAGATACTAACATTTGCAGTTCTCCATCTAAACTAGCCCTCAACACAGTATAATTCGAAAAGGTAATCCATATCTTAGCAGAGACTTCACCAAACATGTCAAGGGTGACGTTCTTGAATATATTCCAAAACAAGGAGATAGGAAATGAGATATGTCAATCTTTCAAGGTTTCTCCTCCCAACCAAAAAATGAAGAACAGTAACTGAGTGAATATTTTCTCAATTCTCCCAAGGATGGACTCAACTAGGACCATTCTAAAATTAATTACATTAAATAGATGACTCAAGGCCGTAGTTGAGAAAGAGCGAAAGATTCAATCACATACCCAAGTTTTTAAGCACATATAAACCACACAGCAGAAGGAGGCCACTTACAACAGAAATTAAGTTGAAGACGAGATGGCCAAAACAAGGTTCAGGGAGACACAAACCTCACACTAGAGTATCTTGCCTTTTTTTTTTTTTTTCCTGGCGCTGGGATCGAACTCAGGGCCTTATTTTACAGATGAGACCAGAATATGGGTTTGAAAATTCAGGGACTGAAATTTTAAGGTCCTGGGCTGGTAAGGAGCAAATTAAGTCTCAGCTCTGGGGTGGGATGATTGTTCCTAATATACACCATGTACCCTTTCAACTCCCAATACATCTGGTTGTCTTAAAGCTCACATCTTCACTTTAATTGTGTTAGTTGACTTAGGGTAATCGGCTCTTCAGAACACCCTTCCCTAGCATAGCTTGAGAATAAATGTTAAGACGATTTACAAGTCTCCATCATCTTTGTTCCCTCTGTTGTTTCCCTTGGCAACGGAAAGCAGAGCCTCTAGCCTGCTGTTGGACCTGACCATCCCAGTTTTACAGAAGGTAAAAAACTATGGATGAGCCACCCCACTTTGGGGTTAGAAATTAGAGAGAACTAAGGTCGGAGTAAGAGTTTTAACTGCACAAAGGACTAAGAGGAGCTTTCTGTCCTGTGTACTCTGCAGCTAGAAAGAGGACGTAGGTACAATAGCATCTCCATTTCCTGTTAATTTTTCAAAACTGGCTGAGAAACATTACTCGTAACACCTGTGTTTGATACAGTCCACTTGTACAATGCTAGATTTACTAGGTCATTCTTCAGGAAATAATTCTTGAAAAGAATCTCACAGTTTTGCCTTATTCCCTGAGTAGAATCCTTAGAAAGTAAGACTACAGGGTGGAAAATTAATGTCTATGTGCGTCTGGGATGGGAACATAGTGCTGACAGATTCATTGGAAACAGGTGGAGGCACAAGTTCACCCTGTGTTGTTTTCAATATCACAATCTAAACAAGTTTACAATCACTTTGGACTCTTTTTACATGCAATGCTGCAGGACTGTTCTTCACAACACTCTGGAAGCTAACACTGTCAACAGACTGTCAGTGTGTCAATAGTGGTTTTCATATTCTCTTCTAACAAAACAAACAGGAGGCAAATAGCTCAAGATGTTTTAACATTGTAATTACTGTGGCTCTGGCTGTGGGGGAGGTTGCACAGGCCGATGCAGAGCTGGGAGTACTTTTGTCACCTTCATATTTCATACTACTTAGGAGTATTGTAGTTTTTATAAAGGGGTTGTTAAACAGTGTTCCTTGCTGAATTTCTTTGGAAAGAAATGTACACTCGGATTTTCACCTGAAAAATGTCAACAGCTAAGCTGGTTTAAATTTGATTTCAACTAATATACTTTAGTAAGAAAAAATATTGTCATTTGAAGTATTTCCATCTTTCGCAAGTGAACATTTCTTAAAATAGCCCTACTTGAGCAAATATTTGAAACAGTAAAGGAAAAGAGATGTTTCCTGTTTTGCCACATGCTTCTATAAGACAGAAATATTTCTACAACTGAGACCTATACATTTCCCAGCATCAGTAACAACCCCATACTAGCTTTGCATGAATAGTTGAAAAAAATGAATGTGCTCTAGCATAAAAGTCCTGAATACCAACGATAGTGTAGGGCACACACAACTGGTATCACCAAACACTCATAATGAATTGATTGCAGTGTGCAGAACTGACATTTTACATTTCCCAGGGTTATAGGCATGCAGGAATTTTGAGTCTCCTCAACAGTTCTCCTTTTTCAGAAAATAAATATTCATGCAAATGTCCTCTGGGATAGCTTGATACAATTACAGTATTTAAATCTTTTATGCAATGTTGTTCCCTGTGCCTGGGAGGAACTTTCTGTCCTTTGCAGCCCATGTGAAACCTTTCCTTCTCATAAAAGCTAAATTCAAACGCTGACGTCAAAACGGACATTCTTGCTGTCCTTTAGTACAGTTCCTCCTTCTGTAAGTAAGACATTGTATTATAAAAATGTCCAGTCTGCTAGATGGCTACTCTTTGGGTTTCAGGACTTGGATATTTGTCTTGCTCATTCTTTTCTTTTTCCTAGAACGATGCTTTGAGCATACATTAGGCAAATAACTGGAGGGACAAAGTCATGTATTTGAAGAAAAAAGAATATGTGTATTCTTAAACCAAAAGATAACATTGGTGCTACATCTTAAGAACTCTTTCTCACCAGTATCTGTCCTTGGATTTGATTACAGACAAAGAGGCTACAGTATGCGTAAGACTCTAGCCAGAATGTCACAGTGCCAATGAGATTTCGTAGACGTTTTGGTAGCATTTAAAAAAAAAAAAACAAACTGTTGTTCAGTTCACTTAAATTGCCTTTTAGGTTTAATACAAATCTCAAGTGAGTATCCCACACATTTTTCATGGACATATTTTATTTTTTTTTGATATGAGCACACCACCAATGATCTGGAACATATTTTTTTCTGTGTTAAAGATATAACAGCCCCTATAGTCCATCTCGGTCCTAATGAAGAGAGATCAGATATGCCTGTGCTTCGGCTTTGTCAATCTGTCAGAAAATTTTTCTAGCTTCCTTATCATTAACTGTCGATTTATCTGCAGAACCTGTCAATTAACTTGTAGTTCTTGTAGCAATGAAAATAGTACAATTCTTTCCTCTTCTACTATTTTTTAAATGCAGGATCCACATGCACTGTATATATGGCATTATGCCTTCAGTTCATATAATAAGTAATAAAACACTCTAAGAATACAGTTTGTTACTTTAATTCACCAGTAACCAATTAAAACTTAACAGCTGAACTGAGTTGCTGGTAACAAATCTGATATATTTACCTCTTGATGGCCTCAGACATATTTCCTCATAGGGTTCTTGTTCATTGGAAATGAAGATTGGACTATTTAAATCTTTCTCTTTCAATTTACATATAACCCTAAAATAAATAGAGAGGAACCCATAGTTTCCACGTTTACAGATCTTAATCCAAGAATTTTATGCTTTATTTCCTAAAAATACATTGCCAGTTTCCCACTGGGAAATAATCAAGAATGTGCACTGAATGTTACTTGCCCATTATCTTGTCAGAAAGACCCAAGAAAAGTCCTGAGGTTTTGACTACTAACTAGTCATAAATTTATGCATTTCTAACTCTCACCTGTAAGAGTGTGTGTTGAAGTACTAGTGAGATCCTAAATATAATTCTACCTTCACTAAAGGAAAGTTTATTGTTGTTCTGACCATTGATATTTAAACACGGCCTCACAGTATTTTTTTTTTTTTTGCTTTATTTTTTACAAAGAGCCTAAAATGCATTTTCAGAGTGTTTTGCCTTGCAGAGAAAGAAGTGTATTTTCTCCTTGTTTCTAAACTCTCACTTTCCTTTTTTTTTTTTTTTTCCCAGTGCTGGGGATTGAACTCAGGGCCTTGTGCTTGCAAGGCAAGTACTGTAACCACTGAGATTTTTCTTGATTCTACTGCTCTATTGACTGCCTCTTAACCTAACAGGTCTTGAGCTATTGTTTCTACCAAGAGGAATCAAATTTTTCATCTAAACCATCCACTTCTTTTAAATCCCATGACAATCTACCTCTTCCATCTGGACTTTAGTCTACTGTAGTTTTCTCTATCTCTAGGCATTTTCCTTATATCAGCATTTCATTCAATATTGTGTATATTGTTCATTCAAATGTTTCAAGTACATTTGAAAGTATGTGAGAGTACAACCCACGTAAATCTTTTATCACCATAAGAAGCAGAGCCTAGCACTACACATACCATGGGCATGCAACGAGTCCTCACGGATAATTGGTAGGCCTCAGTAGTGCAGGGCATCCATATCTTCTGCCCTGACTCATTTTCAACCCACACTCTGGCAGCCAATTACCTCATTGGTATCCTCACCAAGTAGACATTTCAAATAAAAAAGATAAAGCACAGCTCTTATTTTCTTTGAGGTATCAGTACCATCCTCCGTATAGGGTACCATCAACTATCAAGTTGTTTAAAACGAAGATATCCTTCAATTTTTTTGTTATCATTGTCTTACATCTAGTCCATTCACAGAGCTATCAGGTGCCACCTCCAAAATAAAATATGAATCTCACTACTTCTCTTTACCTTCCTTTCTACCCTCCTGGTTCAAACCACCATCGTCTTCTCCTATATCACTAAATATCTTTCTCTTCTTTATCTCAGCCCTCTATAATTCATTCTCCACCTGCTTGTTTCACCATTTCTTGGGAAAGATCAATCAGACTTATATTTTTTATGCATGCTTTTCTCCAAAAGCCACCAGTGCGCTTAAATTAACAGAGTCCATCTAGCACGGCAGACAAAGCCTTGAGGACCTGGTCCCTGCCTGCAATGCTGTCAGTCTCTCTGTCCCAGCCACACATGCCATCACATAAGGACTTAGTAAGTGCAAGGAGAAATCATTGTCACTGTGTGATATTCTGTTTAGTTTGAGGTCAGGTTTACAGAGACAGCAATTTGAAAAATGAAAAGGGGTTTGCCAGGCAGATAAGCTCTCTCTCTCTCTCTCTCTTTCTGCAAGAAGAGAGAACATTGGACGGGACGCAGCATTTCAGTAAACAATATTTTTCCAAATATTAACTGATTTAAATGTGTCCCCTTGAAAATCCAAGTGTTGTTGATGCAGTAGTATTAAAAGATGTGGCCTTCAAGAGGGGATTACATCTGGAAAGTTCCTCCTTTATGAATAGTGTTAAGATCCTGATAAAGAGGCTTCCCCCAGCGTTTGGATCTCTTGCCCTTTTACCTTCTGCCACGTGAGGACAGAGTTTTCCTCTCTTTTGGAGCATGCAGCATTGAGCATCATCTTGGAAGCAGACAGCAGCTCTTAGAAAACCAAACCTATTAGTGCCTTGCTCTTGAACTTCCCAGCCTCCAGAACTATGAGAAAATTAATTATTGTTCTTTGTAAGTTACCCAGTTTGTGGGATTCTCTTATAGTAGCAAAATCAGATGAAGGCCACGGTGGTACAATACAAGTATTACTAGAATTAGTACTCATCAAGCTGATAACCATCTTAGAGAATTTTTCAGTGGTTTCCTGACCCTGCCAGTTTTCACATATCTATTTCCTTTCTGTAATGAGCATCCCACCACCAGACATGGCTTAGAACTCGAGTTTTGACAATACTGTTACAATACTGAAGTTAAGAGTAGGGACATAGGCTGGGGGTTTAGCTCAGTGGTTAGAGTGCTTGTCTTGCAAGCACAAGGCCCTGAGTTCGATCTCCGGCACCAAAAAAAAAAGAATATGGGACATAATTCAATATTTTAAATCACAAGCATGTCGGCACTACTTCCATTTCAGAAGAGAAACCTCACAGATCAGAGGCCAGCAAAGTGTGGTCTGCAGGCCAGATCTGGCGAACTATCTGTTTTTATAAGCAAAACATTCCTAGAAACAGAAGTACATTTTATCTTAGTCACTTTCTCATTGCTGGGATAAGGTAACTGGCACCCACAACTTAGGAGGAAAGATTTATTTTGGCTCTCCGAGGCAGAAATGCATGCTGGAAGGGCCAGAGGAGGGAAGATGCTCGACCCATGGCAGCCAGGAAGTAAAAGGAATGAAGGAAATAAGGACAAAGATCCACCCTTTTCAGTTAACGTCCCCAGTGACTCATCCTGCAGTGAGGTCCCTCCTCCTAAAAGCACACAGACTGACGGGTGGATGAACGCCCCGAGGAGCACAGCGCCCTCCCAATCCAATCACTTTCCGCAGCCCCACCTCTGAGCACAGGAGGCTTTTTGAGGACATTGCAGAACTAAGTCATAACATATGTCTTGCTTAGTGTATTGTGCATGACTACTTTTACAGTGGGGTTGAGTAGCTGGAACCAAGAACAGAAATTATTTACTTTCTGGCCCTTTAACGGCAAAAGTTTATCATGTCCTGTCATACAGAAAGTAGCATTAGGGTTTTTTGTTTTGTTTTGTTTTGTTTTTTTCCTTTTTCTTTTTCTTAGAGAGACTCAAAGTGTATGACATGATTCACGGGTTAGGTAAACTGCTTGGCTTTTTGAAAAATGTAGCAATAGAGCAGTTGGTGTTTGTTACTATTCCTGAGATAGCTTAACTATTAAAGAAAATATTGTGGTTACGTAAAGGCCTCTCTAAGTGAGGTATCATTGCTGTGCCATCAGCGATGTTTTCGGACTCGAAAGTACCTTTCAGTACATCCTTAAAATGTATAACAATGGGAAGTGATTTGCTGAAATAAAAATGTTATATCTGGCTTTCGTCCAAAGTGCTTCGGGCCATGTAAAAATGCGAGATGATGCATATATAATAGGCTCACCGGGCTGAAGTAATATCACATTTTTCTAAATGCAAAGACTAATCCTACACCACTTACTAAGCTGAATTCGGGTTTCACCGACGATCTTCATTAACCTCTAGTTTTTGCACATGTATAACTTTTCACTCAAATATACGCCAGGTTGCCTAGTTCCAGAATGCAAAGGATTTTAAAACTCTTCAGTTACTGCATGTATTTAAATAATTTCATTAACTTTTGCATTCGACTGACTCAAAAGTTTTGTCTGCAACTGGCCGATTGCATTTTAATGGTTCACAAAATGATTTCTTGGACATGAAATTTTGCAGCTGTCTCACAGTGAACGGCAGCTAGGTCTGTGCCTGAGAGTTGATGTTATTTTATTAGTGAAAAGAGGAGAATGTGGTAATTACAACCATTCCGTGAAGACGCTCTGATAAGAACAGTAAGTTACTTTCTCTTTATTTAATGTAGCATTTTAACAAGCCGATAGTGGTAGTAATGGAAAATATTATGGTTATGAGAAAGTCTAGGGACTTTCTAAAGTCTAAAAGTATCAGTTTATTTATTTTTCTCAGTGTAGGTACTTTGCTCCTTTACATTTTTCCGGGTATCTCCACTTCTGGGGAAATGCTAGTAGTTCATATTTCGCTCCATCCTGCTCCTCCTGTCTTTCATCTTCCAGTCCTGTGGTTTTGACAACAGCCTTCTGCAGCATTTGACTCCTGAGGCTACCTAGTCTGCCTTAGGTCATGTAGGACTCTCAGGACAGTGCTGTCCCCACACATTTTTACAGCTGGCATTTCACTATGATGCACGGTCGCGGGAAAATTTGAACCTCCTTACTCTTCCTTTTCAAAACTTATTGATCAGTCCTCTTCTCCATAATATTTAATTAACAAATGCCTAGTGAATAAAGTTTAAAGAAAACAACGCAGTGGATTGTGGAGAAGAATTGTTTAATAGTTCCCAGTGTCTCACTTTTCTTTCTTTTCTTCACATTATTACCTGGGTGCCTCTCAAATTGTAATCCACACACCGTCTGTGTAAGAAACAGAAGCATGACCATCGGTCTTTTTTTTTTAATCCCCAGATAATAATATAACAGATTTGGGGCACCAATAACATCTATTTTCAAACTTTATAAAGTTTTTTTGAGTGAATGTATCACTCTTTTCTACACCATTAAACATATTGTCTAAAATATATTTCTCTACATCTACTTTGAGCCCTATCCCTCATGTTTGGGTAATCAAAAGACCTTTGAAATGATTCCCTTGTTTCTAGTTTTCTGAGGCTAACAGATGTGTCACCTAGAATCATAATTTCGACAGTCTAATCACTGGCTTTTCACTGATATGCATAGTCCTTCTTTTTAATATTAATGCCACATTTCACTTAAGTCACCTAGTTAATGACTATAAAATCTTGTGCGTGGGGAATTAGATTATTTGCTATTCTTAAATACATATTCCTTTTACTACTGCTGTGCCTTTGTTGCAGTTTTTCCAGGCTTTTATGATTTCTCCTTCAAATCATTGTACGCACTGCACAAGTTCTTGCTTTAATCTACAGCATCAACGAAACACGGCCCCTCTGAAACTCTGTAGCACTGAGACACTTGCTGTGTCTCTGCTGTGGTGGTTTGTACGTGTGTTGAGGCACTAGAGCAAAATCATCCACCCATTTCAATGGAGACAGTCATGGATTTGACGACCATTTCGGTTTACAAAGAAGTTCAAACATGCATGAAAGCAACATTGCGAATTTTTCCTCAACTATACAGATAAAGTGTAGGCTTCTTCTGTTACTGATACAGAAAAAGAAATGAGTTGGAAATAGAAGTTTTAGTGATGGCACCCTAAAATAGATAAAATGAACTCAAAATAGACCTTGGCCTTAGTACGTTCACATCTGGAACAGAAGCTGAAGGGCATATGCTTTGGTGGAAATTTAGAGTAAGCACAACTGTGGCTGGAAAACCTCATGTTTTGAGAAATGGAGTTAAAAATGCCTACTCAGCTGGGATGTGTTTCATAGATGGAACTTTCTGTACTTCTCAGTTCTAGTGGCGCTAGAAGTGTACAAAATCTTGGAAGGAAAGAAAAGAAGAACAGCCAATAAATCCATCCAGGGAGTCTCTGGTCCAGTCCACTAAAGGCTCATAGTAAGGTCTTCCTGCTTGGTAAGCGGGGTCCCCAGGAATGCAGTATTCCAACAGTTCTCTAACCAACGGCAACCATCCTTTCCAGCTCACAAACAAAATATGTTATTATACCTGCCGTTCTGTTTCAGTCTACGGCCTTACTCTACTTCTTTTTGTCCCTCTCTACTTGATTCCATTAAACAGAATTCATTTAATAAGTAATACCTTGCGTACACAGCATTGTTGTGGTCACAGGAACATTAAAACGAGTAATAGACATGATCCCTGCCCTGAAGGACTGCACAGGTGGTTGAAGACCCTGAAACATTTATAACTAATTATCAGGTGAGATTATAATTTTTACTTTCTGATAACTCACACAGTAGAGAAACAAACAGGTGGTACCAATTAATTATAGCTAAGCAATTGAGAAGATCTTGAAGAATGAATTTTTTTTTAACAGAGCAACAAGATTATGCTAGTAATAGAGAAAAGAATCAATAAAAGCACAGAAGTACGAAGCTGTTAGACAGGTCAGAGAGAAGCACCTACAATGGGATGTAGGGGTTTTCTGAGATATGGAACAAAGAAAAAGACGGAGCTTTTCAGTATGGGCTGGAAACTTCGTGTGACTTCAAGGAATACCAATGACAAGCAAAGGTCCATGTGTATTTACTATTTTATTGTTCATTTTTTCTCTTATTTAAAAAATAAGTATTTTGGGAACAAATAATCTGATTAAAAAGTGGGCAAAGAACCTGGATAGATGCATATGAAAAGAAGACATACAAATGGCCAATAGGTACATGAAAAAAATGTTCACTGTCACTAATCGGCAGAGGAATGCAAAACTAAATCACAATGATGAACCACCTCACGTCTGTTAGAAGGGCTGTCATTAAAAGTTAAAAAACAACAATGTTTGGCGAGGGTGTAGAGAAAAGACTGGTAACACATAAATTGGTATAGTCATCATGGAAAACAGAATGGAATTCTTCAAAACAATCAAAAATAGAACTACCATGTGATTCGACAACCTCAGTTCTGATTGTATATGCAAAGGAAAGGAAATTAGTAATGTTGAAGACATGTTTGTACTTTTTTATGTTTATTGCAGCCTGATTCATAGCGATCAAAATATGGAATCAAATTATGCATCCATCAGTGCATAAATAGAGGGAATGTGTCATATACCCACAATGGAATACAATTTTACCTTTAAAAAGAAGGAAAATCTACCATTTATGACAAACCTGTGAACTTGAAATAAGCCAGACACGGAAAGACATACCAGGTTATCTCACTCTTAACATGAAATCTAAAACAGTAACATGAATAGCCAACACAGCTGGACAGTGTATTGATATTAGTGCTAATGTTTTAGAGTGCAGTAAGGAGCTATAGTTCACAAGTAGTTTTATGCATTTAGTAAAGAACTTAAAGAGAGGAGCCTGAAGTTTCCCAACACAAAGAGATAATGAATAAAGAAGGGGATCCGATTTGATCTGAACATTACTTGCTATCTATGTGTATCAAATTACCACACTCCATAAATATGTACAATTGTGTATAAAATATTTAAAAATTAAATTAATTCTTAAAAATCCTGACATTTAGAAGAGAAGGGTAGAATAGTTTACCAGAGGCTGGAGCTAGGGGGAATGGGAAGATGTTGGTCAAAGGACTCAAAATAAGTCTTCTCACCATCTATGGGACATATACCCATTGCTCACCATATACCTATTTCAAACATCGTACTGTGTACCTTAATGTTTAGTTTCTATTTGTTAATTATATTTGCTGTTTTTCAAGAAATGCTAATGGAAAACCTTTGTCAGCTGTTTATACAGTTAAAAAGTGGCATCTAAATGACTTTTTGATGTCGTAGCCCTATCTGCCCTGGTGTACAGCGAATATTACAGTTCAAACATCTCAGGTGTTCTTGGGAGATCACATCATCTCATTCCACGGGACCATCCTATCACTTTATTTTTAACTTCACCAAAGGTCTTTGTCTTTCTTCCTTATTTTCCCCATTGCAACAATTTCAAAAGCTCTAACATAAAAATTTTTAAAATTTAAATTGGAAGGTAAGGAATTATAGAGTAAAGAATCCTGGAGGTACACAAAACACAGGCCTTGGCTCTGCCTATAACCATCTCTCAAATTGATCAATTTGATTGTTTTCAAAGCTTTGCTTTTTATCTACATAACAGGAATGATTCCTTTGGTCTTTGAAGGATCAAAAACAGGAGGAGATCAAGAGATGAATGAAGGGGCGGGAGGGAAAAGAACAAGAATGAACAAAAGGAATTAAAATGTATTATGTAGGTATCAATTTACCACAAGAAATGTAAACATCAGTTACTGCAAACATGCACTAATAAAAAAAAAGAGACAATAATAAAGAACCTAGAGAAACTGACAAAAACAAGCATGGGGAAGTCTTCTGTTAGTAAAGAATAGAAAAAATATCTATCTGTTGATTGATTAATCAGTCAATCTCGTTCTATATGTTTTAATGGTTAGATCCTTGAAAACAGGGTTAAATATTTTATGTCGTGCTTGTAAGAGTACTTCATACAATATAGTTCATCAAAATAACTAACTTTTATCAATAAAGCAAGGTCAAACAGAAATAAAAATACTACTATATTAAATAAAAGCTGGCTAATATGTGAAGATGTTTTTACTATAATAAGAAACAGAATAACACAGAAAAATGAAGGTGGTGACCAAAATAAAGATTTAAAGTTAAGGACAAAATGCAGGTTATGGAATCCCTCAAAGATTTGTTGCAAACATCCACAACCCCAAATCTTTAACTGAAGAGATCTAAGACAATTGTAGAAGTCACATTTTTAAATTTTAATGTGGGTGTGTGCACTTTTAAGTCATTAAGTCATTAAGGTTAATTTGATTAAATTTCACACAGCTATAGTCTCGGCTGTTTAACAATGAAGAATGCTGCGTACCCATTTAGTGAAGGCTTTGGGGCAGTTTTATTTGCTGTATTCAACAACCCCAGCTAAACCAGGGGTCATGTGAAGATATGGAGACTGGAAAAAATCAATCTGCAGTGGTGGCTGAGGTAATTGTGTATAACAGCTAATGGAACGTGCTATGGTAGGTAGGATGTGATTGACTGTGCATGCAGCCCCCAGTGATTTTCCTTTGAGGAAAAAGGTGGTTTGTTTTTGTGTCTTTTTTTTTTTGTATTTATATATATATATGTGTGTGTTTTAGTTTTCAATAAATGGATTTCTCTCTTACACACACATCATTTCAGGTTGACTAATATAGATGTTTCTTAAAATTTGAGGATAAAAATATTTGCCGATGGTAATTTTTGTTGTTGTTTTAATCTGGAGCCCATATTTACCTTCTTTCTTACTTCTCAAATAACTTACATTTACTTAAACATTATTGAACTAATTTTATCTTATCTTTACAGAACTATTCCTGATCTTGGCATTCTTCTGATGTGTACTGGAGCTGGTTCACTATTTGTAAGATAACGTGAATTCCTTACAAGCATAAAGAAAATAAGAATGTACCTAAAACTTCACCACAAATTCTACCAGTGGAGTACAGGATGTCTTCTGGTTCCAGAAGACAACGCCAGGGAAGTCTGAGGAAGAACCCAACATGTCCTGGCTCCACAGAACGTAAGATCTCACCACTCACCAGGGGACATGGTATTGTATCCCATTCTGGGCTCTATGTAAGCACACAGAACCTTAAGGGAAATGGGGAGGGTTGTCTCCAATTCCTGTATTCATAAACTGACCTTATCACCCCTGTTCGGCCAAAGGAGGAAGACACTTTCTCCAGTCAAAACAAAGGACAGAGTGACCATTGGGGCAGACACAGGACATACTATGCTAACGTCATTCCCTGAAGCCTCTGGCGGGTAATCACACTATCTGGAACAATCCCATAACTTGGATTATATTGTGAGAAATAACAAACACAGGAGCATTTCACTCACTATGCATAGTGGCAAAATTACTATAATTTTAGAAAAGCGATATACTGTACAGGTATTTGAATATTTTGTGGTTTTACATTATTTTTCCAAATCATCTGTAGTTTTAATACAGAATTATAAATGAGTGTTTTAGTAATTTTTCACTGTAGTTGACATGAGCTGAATAAACAGTCCTGGTTTGGAATGTGTTTAAATATGTTCAAAGGTTGTTTTCAGTGTGAATTACTTTGCATATACAATAACATAAAATAAAACACTAATGTAACATTGATTCAAGTCCAACAATTTCAGACCAATGTATTCAGTTCCTTTATCATGTTAGCTGTAACTCTGTGTTCTAAGAAGTTTACAAAAACATCGATCTCACGACTCACTCTTACAAAGTACACAAAACTATGCATACAAAGTGATATAAATAAATAAACTAGGAAGAAAAACAATGAGAGCTCCACAATCATATTTGACAAGTAAATAGAATTTTTTAAGGACAACAAAAAAGCAAGACAAAACTGTGAAAGGCTAATACTAAGCATACATCAAAAATTAAAATCGCCAAGTATTTAAGTCAAAAATTAAATAAAAAATCCAGAAATGTTTCAATTATTCTTTAGGATGAAAGTGATTGTTCAACTTGGGGTGGCTGCAGTTCTGTGAGATATTTGATGCAAGTAGACATGGCCATGATTTCAATAGTGATGAAGGCAAATACATCCAGCCAGGCCAGAAACTCAACACACACACACACACACACACACACACACACACACACACACTTTTCCATGGGGCAGACTCAGTTATGTGGGTCCAAATGCTGCCAAATAAGCCATATGCTTGGAATGGGATTTATCTAGATAGGGCTGAGGAGTAAGGAAGGCGAGAGATTTAGCTAAAGGGCTTAGGGAAGGGGAAATAAGTGACATGTCTTAGATTATAAGCTTGCAAAAATGGTGTCAGTGGGTACCCACAAAATTACTGATGATGCCAATAGCCATGTCTAAGAAGGTGGACTGATACCAACTTCAACCTCAACAGTCATCTTTGAGTCAGTTAAAGGCAAGTTTAGTACTTTCTTTCTCATCTCTCCAACACTCAGCACAATCCCTACAATTTCACAGATACTCCGTATTTGCTGCATGACTTAATGCATGTATTTGCATGTGTTTGAAAGTAGCCATCGTATCAGGCCCATTACCCAGCAAATGCTCTTACGATTCGGTCTCTTCCCTTTGGTCTCCAAAGTAACTAAATCTTGCAGCTGCTTTTTTGTGCCTTAACAGAGATGTTAGGAAAAGGAAAAAAAAATCTGCCAAAGGAGAACAACATTCTGTTGAAGAAAAATATCGACATTCACAAAAAAGAACAGAGTTCTTGGTGCCCCCTACATTTAACACCCCTCCGCCCGCACAGGGAAGCACAGAGGTTAACAGATTTAGCAGGGGAAGCAGGTTGTAGTCCCATTGACAGCTAGGAAATGAAATAACATCAAGTATTTGATGATTGCCCTCAATTAGCCTATGCAAAGCAAGAATTAATTACCAGCATTGAAAAAACTCACCTTTGACTCCTCTTTCAAGATCTCACTTATGCTGAGTGCTCCTCTGGTGTATAAATGAAGGTCCAGTGGACTTGATAACATGCTTTTTCCTTTAATATATTTTAGTAGGAAGTAGCTCTTTTCTTTCCTCCTTTTTTTAAAATATGGCAACCCAAATTTAATGAAAGGGGGCTCTTTACAATCTAAGATACACGTGTAAATATAGATTTAGATACACATGTAGATGTAGTTTTGATGTACAATGTGTAACATATAAATACAAATACATAAAAGACTGAGATTTACTGATTCGGAATGCAATGGGCATTAGCAGTAACCTTTGCACACATTCACTTTGGAATCCTCGTGGCAGCAATTAAATGTTTTAAAGGAAACCTATAAAATAATTTTATTACTGTACTAGGAAATAAATCATGATAAAATAATGTCTATATAGGTAGAGATTTTATTTTTTGGCATATTCCTCAAGCCAGTAATAAAATAAAACTAAATGAATCTCTAAAACCATTCACTTAATGAAATAATTTTGTTAAGCAAACAATAAAAACCTCATTGGCAACAACGAAGTGGTAGCTTAGGGGCACACAGGAATGCTGGAGCGAAAGGGTTGAATGTGATTTGCTCTTTTGGGGAGAGTTATTTGGGCAAATGAAAAGGCTTAGCTAATGTTGCTAGTAAATAGAACAAGAGTTAGGAAATACAGTACAAGGAAGCGTTGGAGTATAAGCGAATGAAACAGACAAGTGGAGAAAGTAAGATGTCAGAAAGAGGGCTTGGAAGAGGAGATTAACCTTCATTTGAGTGTCCAAGTTTCATTCCCCAAATGACCTTCTCTTACCTAAGACCATACCACTATCACAGACAACAGCACTACGACCAGGAAGCTAAAATCAGAGAAACTACAAAATTGAACAGGGGTCAGAAGGATGGGGAATGAGAACTGTGCCATTATTGGAATTCTACTAGGATGCCAGTGACCCAGAAGTGGGCTTCAACCCCATCTTTTAATATTAGTTATCTCTGTGGACAAGGAAAGCAGCCAGGTCAAGTATAGTCCATCTTACATTAGCACAGCTGTGCTCTGGAAAGTTAGTAATTATTTGGTGAAAGAATGGTCCAAATTTTACCTCCATTTTTCTGAAAGCCTGCTAGACCATCAGGGAAGGGCAAGGATCTGATGTTTTAACAGGGACAAGACACATCCTAATTAAGCACCTTGTGTCATGTACAGTTGGTGCATAAGGAAATATCCGACCCGACTTAGTAACTGCCTACTATACCGAAGATTCCAAACTTCCTCCAGGGAAGCCAAGGCCAAAGCATAGATTTGTGCTGGCCTTAAAAGAAGATACATGGCTGAACATACCTTGGAAACTCATTAGAGAAATGCACTGATGAATCCAGATAATATTAATTCATTATCCCACTGAGATATTGAGTTTCTAAAGAAGATGCTGTAGGCATTTTTCCGGCAACGGTTCAGCAAAGTGCTAAGAGAGTTCGAGTCCAATCCCAGCTCTGCCACTTGCTAATTTTTCCCTGTGTATCTGGTACTGGGGGACAAGTGCTTAATTTTCCTAGTCTCAGCTGCTTAATCTGTGAAATAGGGATGTCCTTTGTGTTTCTTTCAGAGTTGTTCTTACAGTGTTTTGAACCCGGGCCGCACACAGTGAGGGCTGAGTATGTTATCATATCGTTATTAACCTAATGAAATTCAAACTTCTAAATCTGCAAAGAATAGTTTTGAGAGACTATCTACATTGTTTCTAAACAACTACATTGTTTCTAAGTTGTTCTCCATGAAAAAAATGTTTGGGTGTTCCCCCATGGAGTACTACACCACCACAAAGAAGGATAAACTAGAGTCATTTGTATGTAAATGGATGTTCCTTGAGTACATACTATTAAGTGAAATAAATCAGACACTTATCAGTACATATCGAATTGTTTCTCTGATATGAGAAACTATAAGTGTAAATAAGGACAAAGGGGTATAATAGATATTATATATATATAAAAAAAGATAGTATTCAAAAGAGAGGAAAACTAGATAGGGAAAAGGGGGATAAAGAAGGAAGGTTAAAAGGAAAGTAAAATGAAAAGGAAAAAAATGGAAAAATGTAAATAAACTTGTTGCAAATAGAGAGGGGTGGGTGAATGCAAGGGCGGGGAGGGGAAGAGGGGGGAAAACCAAGATACATCATGTACAGGTACAAAATAACCATGTTGATTATGATCATTATGTATACAGTGTACCAATACATGTTTCTGGTAAAAAAATTTAAAAAAAAATTAATTAATTAAAAAAATTGCAGAGGGAGTGGAAAAGAGATTTTAAAGGGAAATGAAGGTGAATCATGTGTTTTCCAAAAGGGGTTTATTGTTGCTGGCTGTAGCACTACACGTAAAAAAGCCAATCATTTTCTTACAAAAACACTCTTGCAAATAATGAGTCATGTTGTAGAATTCTGAGGCTTCTTACAGAATTATTTTCTGACAGCAATATATCTCTGAGTAACTTTAAAATTCTGTTGAAACTGGTTTGTTTAGAGAACGTTCGCCAACTTCTGCCTTGGGTGTGAAGAAAGAAGCACTCAGTGTAAGCAAAGGAAGAAGGGCCGAGGGCTTCTGACTACAGCGACACCGAAGTCTGCCTCCAAAGAAACGAAACAGGCTGTTTAGAAATGTCATCAACCCTGAGTTTTCAAAGGTGCTAAATATTTAACTGTAGCCAATAGACTACAGAGTAATGCTTGCTTAGCCAAATAGGTGTGTTTTTCACGTATCCCTGAACACTCTCAGGCTCATCTTGTTTGTGGCCTCACCCAGCTTTTCAGAAGCTCAGTACACCCGAAAGTGGAGACATCAGTTTTGTTCTAGCAAACTCGAGGTTTAGCTTAGAATGATTTAGAATCCAGGCTTTGGACCTGGGTTCAAATCTCAGACGTAAAGCCTAAAGCTTTGTGACTCAAAGCCATATAACTTAATGGCTTCAGGCGTCGATTTCCTCATCTGTAAAATCTTAGAAGTGGGTTGACGAGTAAATGAGACAATGCATATTAAGGATGTAGTGTAGTACCCGGCACACAGTAAGCCTGATAAATACCAGCGATACGCGCCGGTGCTGTTGCCACCACCCTTCAGTGACATACCACGAACTTCCTTTCCTTGGACGTCTCCCTTTGTCCCTCTTTCTTGGAATGCTCCTACCCTGGCTTTGCACGGGGGTCCTTTTCTCACCACTTGCGTCTCTATTCAGAGTGTCTCTCCTCCCATGTGCCTCTGGGGACCCTCCTGGTTCCCCTGTCTGCTATTACCTGACTGGACATAATATTCTCTGTATTTCTAACCTGTCAATCTCTCCCATCAAATGCAAGCTCATCTAAAGAAGGACTTCTTTTCCCCACACATTTCCAGAGCCCAGAAAAGAATGTGGCTTCTTAAGGTCTTTGCATAAATGCTTATGGATGAACCAACTCCTACTAAGATTGCGGTAAGTACACCCGTGTTCAGTACTTATTTAATTTATGCCTTAGAAAGTCACTTAGAGTACAACACTGTATCATTAGAATGAGTTCCTGAAGAAGTTAATCCATCATGCAGGCATTATACATGACTGTTGCTAATTAGAACACACTAAGTGTGCCTGCCAATCTGGTAGAATATAGTATGGAGAGCTTGGATAAAAGTGTATATAATACTAGCATAACTCATCCCGCGATAAAGTGAAATGTATATTTTACTGTGTGATATATTTCCAAATACCCCACGGCTCTTGAAAATGGCTCTGAGAAAACAGAAAAGGAGGAGGTCCACTAATTTAGCAGTGTGCACAGGAGGTGGAAAGAAGTCCTTTCCTCTCTTCCCAGGAACTTGATCTTCAGTAAATAGTCTATCGCCATTTCATGTATATAAATATATACATTCCTGTAATTTAGGAATAGTACCTGCAGGGAAAATGACCTGACTGGTAAACTGCATCCAGCCTGGAAGGAACTAGCCATAAACACCACATATATGTAAAGGTCCTCATAGTGACTTCACTAAGGGCCACGTCCCTTATCAAATGCAGTGGCAGGTACTGTAAGCCCACGGACTCATCGGAAATGTTGCATGAGGCGTGTATACCAAGATAGCCTCCAGCTGCCAGATTTGGCACATGAGCCCCCAGAGCGGTCTGGCACATGGCAAAAATGGTTCTGTTGGGCTTTGAGGACACTGTAGGGTCTCCCCCAAAGAAAAGACTTTAGGGTGCTTTGTTAACAAGCTAACAAGTTCCTTCCTACATCCTTCAGATGAGCCCAAAGGTGGTGTGGTCCAGGATGTCTTCTGACTCAGTCTCAGTAAGGGATGGGGCCTACACACAAAGGCCCTGGGGCGCGGCAGCACAGCCAAGGGCTTGACGCTTTCAAAGGGGTTGCTGGATCAAAGTGCATGGGCTGAGCACAGGAAAGGGAGACAGAAAAACATGGAAGAGGAGGCTGTTTCCATCTGTGATGAGGTGCAGAATTTGGCGGAGAGGCATCACAGGAATCCCTACAGTCACAGCTCAGTAAATGAGATCTAGCTCGAGGCAGGAGTGTTGGGGAAGGACTATTTTAAATGTACTCGGAAAGTCTGGGAGTGCATAAGCTAAATAAAGAAGTTGAACTGTATATATGAATTAAATAACCAGACTGGCACTTTACTGCTTTATCTTAAAATTATTCCCACTTCTTATTCTCTACTTGTGTTTTATAAATTCTTCATAAAAGTGGGTTTTTTGTGTATAAAGAGATGCAGTGCTTGTCATAATTTTATGTAGGAAGAAACAAAAGAGAAAATGTTGCGCCATTTATATGACAGAGAATAAGACCTCTGAAGAGAAGGAAATTTGATTTTTGGCAAGATTCCATCTTTTCGGAGGGCTCCATCCGTAGCACGTCGCGATTAAACAAGATGCAGGAGGGAATCGGGAGCTCCAGATTCCAGGCCAGGCGGTCCCTGGGAATGACAGTGTGACTGGCAGCAACATTCTGAAATTCCAGGACCCCTCCACATCCCGGGGTCTATGACAACATGTTTTTGTTTTTGATTTTGATTTTTTTCTACATAGAAAATGAGACATCTCTCTTATTTTTTTTTTTTCCTCCTGTATACAAATGCTCTTTTCGTTTCCTCCAAACACTTTCCTTATACATCATGCCCCTTCAAGGTGTCTGGATGCCCACCATATGATGTCTAAAGTCAGATGCTCCAATTTAAATCCTTCATGCCCACCCCAGCAAAGTCCACAGTACACATGGACTCTGCATTATGTTCAAGATAAGAGTAGCCAAGCAGGACACCGGCATGAGGAGCCTTAGCTGATGCAGATCAGAAGGAGGACACCCATCTGTCTTTCACTTGCATAGCCGAGGATCCTTTAGAGGGTGAAGAGCTGTGTTTCCACAGCACAGAATCTAAGCAATGCTGATATCTTTGTATATAACAGCAAAAAGTGCACATAAGAAATAAACCAACCTATAGGTATCTGATGTTTGTGACATAATTACTTTACTATCAGTGACATTTTATTAACATTTTTAGAGCTTGGTTTTCAAAGACCACTGAGCATATTCAACATAATAAGTAATGACTGTGTGGCCAAAACACATTGTCAGAGATATGATGAAAATTCTTTTTCCAAACTCCAGAAAAAGCATAAATTGTGAGCCACTGTGCCATGCAACTGTGGATTTGACAACCTGGATCAGCTCTTCCTCAACAGTCCTCACATTTATTAGATGAAATAAAGTACAATAACCTCTGAACTTTTGTTTTCCAAAGGAATCCAAGTTTAATTCCTTCCATGCTGAAAATTTCTAAGAGTGGAAACATAGTCACTTTCCTTAGCTGGTCATTTAAATATTTTGGTGGTTTCTCATCATTCCTTCACATTCCTTTCCTATCATCTGTGGATATTATAGGGTTGATTTTTTTTAATTGTATTTGTTTGTTTGTTTATTTTTGGAATATTATATGCAATTCATCTTTTTTGCATTATGTATTTTTAAAAATATTGATTAGTATATATTTCTAATCATAACAATTACATTCATTGTGGGGACTGGTACAAACACATAGCACATCTTAATGTTTATTTATTTTATTCTAAGATGGTAAATGAACAATAAACAAAGATGAATCACCCAACTTGATGTGAAGCAAAACAAAGAACTTGTAATCCTGGGACTCCTCAAAGCCCACCAAGTTCTGTTTGGTCCTTAATGAAGCTAAACTGCAGAGTGTGCTTCACAACACTCAGGAGACAGACGTGATGATGTAAGAGACAGCCAAAAATGCAGCATTCCCCTGTGTCTTCAATTAGCCTCGGAAGGAGAATGAGACAAACAGTCATATATAATTTAGAGGATGGCTGTCCGCTTCCTCCAGATTGCTAATCCTTCCCCAGGGAAGGAAGTGTGACATGGTGAAGATCCCAGGGATGGGAGCTGGCTGTCTTGGGTTGTGTTTCCAATTGCTTCACTGCCTTACTTTGTAACACGTGTGCTACTTAGTGTCTATCAAAGTGATTGAAACAACTTGCATGTACAAATGACAAGTCTGGCAAGTCTGAGTAGTGGGGGGGGGCAGCGGTCCTCTGGTATAAACCACGTCTAGCAGAAACACAGAGAAGCAAAGGGCTTGGTCTGGGGGAGGAATGCGGGTGGTTGGGACTGAGAATAACAGGACAAGGGAACCGGATGGTGTCACTGTTTGCATCCTTTTCTGCTAGGGAGTTACCTTTTGTCCCGTGTCTTCATCAGTCAACAAATTCGGAACCATTCTAAGGATGAACTGTGTAAGTAAGTGCCAAATAATCTGAAATTTTATTTGATCAACAGAGTAGGTGGGAGGTGAAGATTTATTTTCTAGAGGACGTGGGTCTTGATCTATTATTAACTTTAAATTGAAGTGCTGAGAACTAAATAAAGGAGTTGGAAAGTTCACTTCTGCAAACAAATTTCAGAAAGCAGTTTCACCCACTGAGAAAGAAAGCGCTCAGGCCACAGAGGAATCCAGAAAGAAGGTGGGTAGAATCCTTCTTCTGCTGTAGAGAATATGGAGAAATCGCCAAGTTTCCACAGAGCTGCTGAGCAGACAAGAATCTCCAAACCCAGTCCGTAGGAGCACAGGAGCTAAGAGGGCCTGTTTTAGAAGGAGACAAAACTCAGCACAGAGCAAAGAGAAGCTGGGATGGACCACACCATTTGCTAGTTCAGAAGACCACTGAGAAACATCCCTCATCAAAGGTTAATATTTTGGAAAGCCAAGAAGAAAATAAACAAGATCAGTAATAGCTAATGAAGATCATTAATATCTAATAAAGGCCTTAAAAAAGATCATTAAAAATGACCTAATATTTACTGAATGATTATATGAAGCACCTTATGTATTTTATCTCATTGAAAATATCCCAATTCACTCAGGGTATCCTTGCTTTAGCAGACAGACCAGGAAACCCTCAGTCTCAGGCAAACCAGCAGAGTTGGATGTCCCATCCACCAACTACTAAGTTCACAACTACTTAGTGAATAAATACAGGTATTTAAGCCCCAGAAGATTAAGGGTAGAGTGTAGGTATCTCTTGTTTTTGACAAGTTTGCCAGGTGATGTTGAAGTAATTGAACTGAGATTTGGTGAAGGACGTTTCTCAGTGGTATGGCAACTGGTATGGTGTGTCCCAGCCTGTCTGTGCTCTGTGATGAGTTTTGTCTCCTTCCAAAATAGGCCCTCTTAGCTCCTGGGCTCCTACAGACTGTGTCTGGAGATTCTTGCCTGCTCAGCAGCTCTGTGGAAACTTGGAGATTTCTTCATATTCTTTAGTAACGCTGGAAAAACCTGAGTTAAACGACAAGCGTACAGGTAAGGCCTGAATCATCTTTCCGAGCCCTGCACTTATTTAGAGGTCGCATGTGCCTGCCAATGTTTGCCTTCAAATTAATGTCCATCTGGTTGAAAATCTGGCACACAAAACTACACATAAAATAACTTTAGACTGAAAGCAAGGAAAGTAAAATCAAGTTCAGAAGTATAAGAGAAAAATGTCAATTAAACATATGAAAGAGGTAAGTGTGGAGGGAGAAGGTGAACAAACAGACCGTAGAGGAAGATGAGAGACGAAAACAGTGCTTGTAGGATCAGGTGTAGGGAAGCACAGAGAAGGGAGATTTTCCTCTGAACAACTCCTCTTCCAGACACCCTGCGGCCTGGAGGGCTCTTTCTATGCCACATGCAAAAAAATGGGGCAGCCTCTTAGGGCTTGTGTTTCTCTCAAAGTTGGATCATTTTAGCCACTATTTAATAAGACTAAATAAATGGTGTCAACATCAGAAAGCATGACACATTTTGTTTAGAGAAGGATACATTCCTGCTTGCTATTAGACTGCGATAACCTTTGGCAAGAAATACATATTCCTTTGCTCTGCCTTCTCTGAGAAGAAATTTTTCTTCTGTTCTCACAAGGTCACTGAAGAAGCAAATGCTGCCATATTTAGTGGAAGACAAAAGGCTCTGCTTTTAAAAAAAATATTGACTCAGAAAACCTTATCCTTGAGAACAAGATTATGATGGAACAGCCAGAGAAAGATCTCCACTGAGATTCACAGGACTCAGAGACTTTTTCCCCCTGATGTTCACATGTCACTTTAAGGCGACCCATAGCACTAACTCAATGCTAATTTTAGTTAGCCCTTGTGTTCTTGGAAATTAGTGCTTAAATTCCACTTTTGTTAAGTAGGAAAAGTAACCCCATCAAGCTGCCTGGCTGGGATCTGGTAATAAGCTTCATTTTACGAAAGAAACTTCACTGAGGATAAGCAAATATCCCCTCGAAGAGAACTAAAGACTTTGAATATTTTACTATGAATATGTGTTATTTTCAAAAGCAGTTTAAATTGAAAGCACATACAAAAATAAGTCTTTTAGTATCCTGTATAAACCAGCATTTATCTCAGAAAACAGTTCTTCTCTGATGATCACACTAACGGTCAGGCCTGCACATGATGACTTCCGTTATATTTATCTCCCAGCACGTCCCCTACTCCGCATTGCCTTATCATCTTTTGTAGGCAAGCCTCTTCATAAAGTAAAACTGTACTGAAGAATACATTTCTCATTCATTCACTCATTCATTCAACACTCTATAGTTACTGAGTGCCTGCTATGTGTCAGGCTTTGTTCTAGGGATAAGCATTAACTTCTGTTGCTATGACAAAATACCCAAGAAAACAACAGGAAGAGAGGAGAGATTCATTCTGGCTTATAGTTTCCGGGGTTTCAGTTGATGGTCACCTGGCTGCAGTGCTTTCAGGCCTGTGGTGAGGCACAAACAACATAGTAGAAGGATGTGACAGAGAAAAGCTACTTACCACATGGCTGACTGGAAGCAGGCATATGGAAAGAGCCAGAGAAGAAGGGGCCATGAACAAGATGTAGTCTGGAAGGTCATGATCTGACCACTCAATCCCTTCATCTAAACCTCCTCTTGGGTCTCCATTACCTTTCAAAAACAGTGTCCTCCAGATACAATCACCTCCGGAAAAATCCCGCTTCTGAACACAGGATGCTTTTGGGGGCAGATTTTAGATCTAAATCATAAAAGGACACCATGGCAAACAGAACCAGCGGGGAGGGAGGCTTGATAATCTTGTATAAGAAATAATGACGACAACTCTACATGCTGTAAAACGTGTACTGTTATGATTAGGGTAACATGAAGGGTGGGGTGTACGGCATCAGCCACAAACACAGCACAAGGTGGAGCAAGAATGTTACATTCAAAAAATGGGAAGGAGCCGAGTTCATCTGTCTCCAGGAAGCCTGAAGGTCTAGACCTCGAAGAGCATGAGACGAATGAAAATAATGAAATTCCACCTAGATCAAAGTGTATGTGAAGAAATGTAAAGTCACAATTATCCTTCATGTATTTTTAAGGGCTCTAATCACCCTTAATTTTCTTATTTCTTTTTTCTAGTCCTTTTTACTCAACGGCTTAAAGAAGCCAAATCAGTGAAGGGGGAAAAAACTTACTAAATTTTTGCTTGAAGATGAGTTACATTTGTTTAACGACAGAAATCCGAAGGACATCAGACGTTTCCTCATCTGCGTTCTATACATGCATGAGTTGAAAGTTGGAATAAACATTTTTAAACTCAGCAAATTTTCCCCTCTGAGTCAGCCAGATGTTCCAGCTAAACACTAAGCTGGTGGTTAGTAATCAGGCCCTTCTTTGATGGTAATCAGTTTTTACTGATCAGTGAAAGAGTGTTTCCAATAATTCTCCCTTCATTTATGAAATAGAGTATGTGCTTGATTTGCATCAGCTATACATTGGAGCAAGCATTTACCATTTGCTTACAATAATAAAATCTCAACAGCCATTCCACAAATAAGTAAACTGGGATTATTTTAGCTATACATTCCAATTCATTTGGATTGGAGATGACATTTTGGGGGCTGCTAATGATTCCAAAAATAATTTTACTCTGGGGCAATATACACTAAGTTTAAAGCATACAGGAAAAAAAAAGATTCAAAACACTGGAAAGCATATTCCTACCTTAAATGTCCCCTCATTGTCACAGGTTTTCTTGGTATACAACTGCAGCTAAATTTAACTTTGCTTCTTTCCACAAAATGTGATTTTCTGGTTAGAGCACTTGTTGCTTTTTTATGCTGCATTAAATAGAAACTCTAAGTAAGTGCAAAATACAGCTGCTTCTCCTCTGATAAGCAGCCCAAATTATCTAAAAAAGGAGAACCTTCATTATAGCACATCTTTTTTTAGGCTGGAGCCTCCCAGTCGCATAATGCTTCCCATACTGATTATTTAAAAAGTGACAATTATGCCACTGAGGATTACTATTGGAGAAATAGTATCAACAGTAGTTTTACAGAGCTTAGCAGAGAGCACTACAGAATGAACCCAGTGTTACTTTTCACTAGGGTGGGGAAAAAAAAAACAAAAAAACGATGTGTTTTAAAGGCTTTTTTTAAAAATCCATCAGGATGTCCACTCATCTAAAATGAGTGACCCAAAATGGACTGATTCTTTTTGCCATCAGAAATAATTATATTTATCCAGTTTTAAGCTAAGCTTACAGAGATAAGTGTATGTGGCTTAGATTGATGAGAAAGAAGCCGGTCACATGACACATCATTTTACAGGACTGTTTTATTTTGTTTTTTTAGGACTGTTTTAAAAGAGAGTGTTTCCTTTGCAACAGGGCTTATGACAGAAAGCTTAGTGTCTTTTCTGATGATCTGATGATGAAATACTTATCATTTGCATCATCCTTTCTTTCCAGCCCCAAATTAAAGCACCTTGTTCATCCTTAGGCACAACATAATACACTCTAGTAATAATCCTTAACTTTTTTTATTTTCAAATTCACTAGCAATTTTTGGTTTACTTATTTTTCTGTGTTTTTTTATAAAAACATTGTGCTAAGAACATTTACCGTGAGATCTACCTTCCTAAATAATTTCGATGCACAATATTGCACTATAAACTATAGGCACACTATTGTACAGCAGATCTCAAAAAAACATTAATCTCATAATTTAATGAAATTGATTAACTTTGCCTTTTTAATAAAAGAAAAGTTTCAGACTCCATAGGTACATATCAAATTCATAAATGGCATGTACTACGCCTCAATCATATTTCTAATCACTGAGTAAACTTTCACCTAGTTCCTTATTGGTCGTAATTTCACTGAAAAACAGGGCTTCATTGGGACACAAAACTCCTTAAAAAAAAAACAAAACAAAACTGCCAGCAGTTGCCATAGACATACCAGTTGGATAGTTTTACAGTATAAATATGAAGAGTTGCCCAGACTCATGAATTGAAGACTTGATTCTTGAATACAGCCATATTCAGAGGTAGGGTTTTGAGAGGTGATTGGACTGTAAGGGTGCTGGTTTAATCAATGGATTAACCACCAGCTATTGGCTATTAGGAGGTGGGGCCCAGTTAGAAGAAGTAGGACACTGGGGTTGTGCCTTTGAAGACTCTGTGTTGTTCCAAGCCTCTTTGTTTCTCTCTGGCTCTGTTTCTCTTTGCTTCCTGGCTGCCATGAATAAGCTTTCTCCCGTCACACCCTTCTACCATGATATTCTGTCTCACCTTAGGTCTAAAGTAATATAGCCAGTGGACTATGTGAAACCTGTGAAACCATGAGTGAAAATAATTTTTCTTCCTTTACATTGTTTACATCTCTGGTATTTTGTTATAGCAATGGAAAGCTGACTAACTGAAATCCTATAGCAGAACCTATACACCATGAAACAGTATTTTTCCCTCCTTCCACTTTTGTTCTAGACCCCCATCAACACCTCAGAACATACATGGGATCAAAGGTCAAGGGCAGATTTCTTGTGTTGTAGTCACTTGTGGCTTACTGTCATGGAGCTAATGTTGTACTAACATAAAAGGATGCACTTGACCTGCGAGTTTGAATTTTACAAATAGTGATGTTTTCCCATCAAATAAAAAAGTTATACATTTCACCTTGCTTCCCATTACACATTCTCCCCAGAACTGCTCACTCCATGGTAGTCTAGTGTCTCACCCGCACTTGCATCCCTGCTGCTGCCACCAGCACCCTTCAAGAACCACCATCACATGCTTGCCTGTAGCTCCTGCCTTCATCACAGCCCTGCTCCACCACAGGACTGCTGCTGCTTGGGACAGGCTGCATGACTAGGCTGTGAGCTTTGGTGAGTAAACAAATGTCTTTCTAGGGCATTCTTCATCACACATTTATGGAGTTTCTGAAGGGCAGTGGGATTACTGCCAGGCATAGCACGACCTCCTGCAGACAAGCAAACTGCAGAAATTTATTACTACACCCGCCATAAGAATGGCTGACCTGGACACAGACGGGTTGGAATCTGTAGTGTTTTAGAAACATTCTGACCTGGGTGGGGTAAACCTCAGTGTACTTCCTTTCCCCTGCCTCTGAACTACTGGACTGAAGAATTGCTGCTTCTTCAATTAATTTCCCAGTACTTCCAACTTTATACTCAAAGAACTGAAAATTTCAAGGGGAGTATGTCGAAGTAGGCTTCAGTTTCTTAGCATTATTTCTATTTAATTTTTAAAATTCTCTTATAACCCTATTGAGTATCTTTTACCTAAATTAACAAGGCTTGAATGAACCACCCAGATCCTGTGGAAGTCACATATAAGAACATGGGATTCCTTCTCACACATGACCCATACGGTACGGCTTTAATTCATTTATAGAGGAAGTTAAGAAACACAGAATGACCACAGTAGTAAGACTAAGTGAAACAACTTAGGACCCTGCTCTTGCAGAGAAAGTAGGCGTACGTGTTCTCCATTGGTCTTTTGATGGCGGTGCATAATCAATCATTCAGGGGGATTGTTTACGTCTGGTTAGGTCTTGTGAAATTGAGTTTCATGAAGAATCTGGTTGTTGTATTGCTCTCTCTTTTGTGGCAGGCCTTGGGAGCGCTCAAGTACTTGCTGCCATATTATGAATTGAAGGTGGAATGATGTATTTCATAAGTCAAAAGTGACATGGAACTTTAGAGCAAGCAACGTTTGTATTTAGAGAAGAATCATCCTAAAATGCAGCTGTGCTTCAAAGAGTTCAGTGGACACAGAAGCAACTGTTGTATTCAATAAGCTGTTGCCTTGAAAGTGGAGCCTGAGACAGTATCTAATTTGTTATACATATTAGCTAACATTTTGGCTTGGTGAATAAGTCTAACTAAGTGTCCATAGGAGCAGTGAAAGGCAATTTCACCAGACAGAAGGAAACCTCTGTTTGGGTTATGATCCACCTATTTGGACAGTCAGAAACAAAGATTCTAGCTGTTCAGCATTTACTTGTTTGTTTTTTTGGTGCTAGGGATTGGACTCAGGGCCTTGTGCTTGCAAGACAAGCACTCTAAACACTGAGCAAAATCCTCAGCCTGGGTGTTCAGCATTTAAAAAGTACTTATCATTTGTACCAATTGGCCTTTCCTAAAATTATACAGCATTGAATTATGTTTCTAAATCTATTCTGAGGCCAAAATCTTATTGATAGAGTAGAAATTTTAAATAATTAGGTGCCAAATAGCATAATAATTGTAAATTTTTGTTATCATACAGACCCCAAATTCCAGGAACTAAGATTCTAGACCTTATTTGGTTTATTTTGTCACTGATCATTTCAAACATTGTGGGCCCTATATGGCTATTTGCCTGCTCATTTTATATTTAAATCTCCCACATTTATACTGGTACACATCAAGCTTGCTTAACAATTGATCGTTCTTTTTTAATTATTACCAAGTCTTACAGTGATTATTTAATGTCTTTCTGTAAGTCTTATTTTATGCTTTTATGGGAAACTTTCATTTGGAAAGTCCACCTTGTTACAGAAGAGCATGTCTTAATGTCTCCAGACATCCCCCCCCAAAAGAAAGCCCTACACTAACTTATTAATGTTTGCATTCTGAAGTGCAATTTAACAGGGAGAGATTGAAAAAAAAAAGTGGTAGACAGAGGCTAGTAAATATTTTAAGTAAGGGACTGGGGATTTAGCTCAGTGGTTAGAGGGCTTGCTTTGGAAGCACAAGGCCCTGAGTTCGATCCCCAGCACGAAAAAAAAATATATATATATTTTATTTATTTTTTATTTTATTTTTTTTTAAATTTATTTATTTTTTATTATTTATTTTTATTTATTTTTTTATTTTTTATTTTTTTATTTATTTTATTTTTTATTTATTATATATATTTATTTATATATATATATTTTAAGTAAAATATGCCTTTGTCTTGTGCATAGCATAAGAATGTTTTTTAATTTAGTAAATATTTTTAAAAGGTAAAGATGCTTTGTTATTGCAGCTAAAACAATTCTTCATCATAAAACTTCTCAAATTCTTGCACATTTTCCCATACTTATAAGAGGTTGTTTACCAACTTATTTTTGTTTGAAGTGTGATTCTTTTTCCTTTCTCTTCCCAACTTCTTGCAGGAAAAAAACTCGAAAAAATAAAACAACAAATACAAGTGGGTTTCTGCTAACAAACTGAGCAAATATCTATTATTTTATCTGCCTCTTGAGCTGTGTAACTTAACTTTTGGATACTTGATATCTGTTGCACTATGTAATTGATAAAATGAAGGTATGTATTAATTTTAGTTCAACCATATATTTATATTGTTTAGGAATGTGTGGTTATAGTTCTATGGAAGAAATAAGTTATGAGTGTTCACACTGTAAAAATTTAGTGCAAGAGTATAAACATCTAGATAAATAAAGGAATGCTTTTATCAAAAAAAGTTAACTTTCTGGAAAAATGAAACATTTTGAGAGCAATAAGGTATTATTCTTGGAGACCTGCATCTGTTCCACAAGTTGAAAATTCTCTCACCAGGGATAATACTAGTGAGCTCACATTTTTGATGAACCAGCACTAAAAGCAATTAAAATACCTTTGGATTTCATTAACCGTCTTGTAGTTCTGTATTTAAGTATCTGGAAGGTACCATTTAATTTGCCACTTTGAATGTTTGTTTAATAGGACAATAATTGCCCTCAACGATTAATCTCAACTAAGAATAATTCCTATACACTGGTGCACATATTAATCCATGGGTAAAGCTTTCTTTCTTGATTGTAGTCTGTCTTTTCGAAGGTATATGAATTGTCAGCTATATCCATCTCAAGAGTTTATAATACAAATAACTTGTATTAACACAAGAGAATGGGAAATTATAGCTTTTACATTCTATTAGAAAAAGCCTCGAATGTTATGTATAACCACTCTTGTGCGTGTGATGTTACTGGTGATACACCCATGGGCACTCTGCCACTGAGCTCCAACTGCAGCTCCCTCTCTCTCTCCTTCCCCTTCTTTCTCTGTCACTCTCTCTCTCTCTCTCCCTTC